>PVIU01026250.1:0-21606 GCA_004026605.1 Ondatra zibethicus | reverse complement strand
TCCCAGACTGGAGAAAAAGAAGTATGGGTGCTAATCCAGCATTCATAGCCCCATGTTATGAATTTTCTTTTGTTTTGGGTTGTAATTGTAACAGCAAATAGATAACTAACACAGCAGAAATAAAAAGAAATTATATAATATTTATTATACACTTATTGACGCTTTATTTTTCTACATGTAATTGCTTTTATAAGTGGCCTTAGTTTCTTAGGAATATTTTCTTTCTTCAAAAGCTTTCTTAGGAAACGAGCAGTGTAATAGTGTACTTCCTGTGCTGTGCTTAGCTTCCTCAAATGCTAGGTGGTACTTGTGTAACAACTCTCACACTTAAAAATGTCAGTCAGTTTCATCACAGGATACAATATGTTCTGAGCACCTCAGATATGCTTCATATTTGTTTAATGTTTGTCCTGCAAACTGCAATGATAATTTTATTCTAACAAGAATATACCTAATTTGTTTATCTCTAGCTTCTTGTATTGTGACATGTAGTAGGATCATGATACATTTGTTCAGTAAATGAAGGAATGCATTACTAAGCAAAAAATGGAAGTCAGGATTTATGACTAACTATTAATTCCAAGAATAAGTGTATAGTTTTGGAATCCCTGTGAAATGGCTTGAAAAATTATTTGAAACCTTTCCCTGTTATTCCAAACGTTTATAGAATCATAGTGGTATAAGAAATGGAATTTTCCTGCTGAGTGACCATTGACATCTTTAAATATGTCTTTTAAAAATGTTCTTAGCATTTTAATAATACTTTCAGTTCTATGTAGTTTCAAAAAATGTGTTAGTCTTCAGTTAGTGAAGAAAAGATGGTTATAATGGTTAAATATATCTAGCTGCAAAGTTGTATAACCCCAAAGAATTAAAGAACCATGGTAACATAAGCACAGTAAGCATATTAATTTGCTGTATTTTGTTTTTATTTTCAAAATCCACCTGAAACCATAAGTCAGGTCTGTGAACAGAATTCTTCAGATACACCATATAGTTGTTTAATAAAATGGCTATGGTCTTATTTGAAAAATGCTATTTTTGACAAGTTTTAATAACAAAGATATCTAGTGAAGCTAGAATCATAAAAATTAAATGCAATTCTGCCTTCTCCAGAGTCTGGCTTACATGTTCCAAACATAGTTCACCTTTGAAAGAAGTGAAAGTAGGAACTCAAGTAGGAGCAGAGGTAGGTGCCATGATACAAAGCTGCTTGCTGGCTTTCTCCCCTGGCTTTCTCAGGCTGCCTTCTCATATATCCCAGGGTTACTTCCCAGTGGTAGCATCACCCAAAGTGGGTTAAACTTTCCTGTATCAACCATTAATGAAGAAAATTTCCAACAGACTCTCCACAGACCTGTCATAGGGAGAAAATCCTTAGTGCAAGTACTTTCTTTACAGCTAACTCAGTTTTATCATGTTGACAAAACTAATAAGGACAGATAGCTTTAGTTTTATACCATGCTAAAAATCCAAAGCATCATAAAGTGCCTTATCAAAAAATTTAATAAGACACAGAAATATAGAATTTTCTGAGCTGGAAAAATGGTTCAGGGGTAAAGGATTCTCACTTTTTCCTCATCCAAAGGACCTAGATCAGCACCTCCAAGAAAGTGTATTAATTGCAACACTGTTTGGCCCATAGCTTAGGTGTATTCCTAGTTATTCTTAGTTAACTCTTCCATCTTAAATTAACCCATTTCTAATAATCTGTGTCCTACTTGTAAGGTTCCAGCAACTTTCTGCTTTGGGAGCTGCATGGAGTCTCCCTCACTCTGCCTTCTTTCTCCAAGCATTCAGTTTAGTTTTCTTACCTAGTTCTGTTCTGCCCTGCCATAGGTCAAAAACAGCTTCTTTATTAGGCAAAGGTAATAAAACATATTCACAGCACACAGAGGGGAATCCCACATCAATCATATGAATATGAAGTCATATAGGATAACATTGGTTTGTGAAGAAGAAACATCTAACTATATTTCTGTGATGGCATTACTAACTGCCAGTTGCCAGACATGTAACAATTTGACAAGGAATAAGTTACACAATTGTTAGTAAGACCAGGAAACCAGATTACATATGACTCACCAGTGTCAATTATGTTTAAACTTTGAAATAACAATAGAAAGGTCACACCCACTTTCTGATGCATTTGAATTAAAAAGACGCCTTTTAATTAACTTCTAGAACAATAATAAGTCATAAGAGAAATGGAAACACGTTTAGATCAAAACCAGAAGAAAATGTTATGTATCCAATGTTGTTGAACACAGTTAAAGAAATTTTCTCAAAAATCTTTGGTACTTTGTATGCAATCAGTCTTATGTGGATCCTTGATGGGAGTGTTAAATATGTCTATCCATATGATGAAAATATAGGTAAAGGTCAGTCAACTAGAAAGATGGCCTGTGTGACTCTAAAATAATTATCTGAAGGAGGAGGAATGGAAGACACAATGGAGCCATGGAAGAGAGAAGTACTGAAAATAACTGACACAATCTCAATTCTCTTAACAAATATTAAAGCTCTTTCAAAATCATCCTAGTTGAACTTTTCAAAAAGAATTAATGAAGCCTAACCTGGTCCAGAAAAAGCAAAGAGAGGGCGGCAAAGAGATGAACAGAGAAGAGTGGGAAGGCAACAGACCAAAATGAAACAGGCACATAAACTTCACGTGAAAGCCTATTACTTTGTAAGTAAATTTAAATTTAAGAAAAGTTAGATATTAAATTCTTGTATCAGAATAGGATAAATATTTAAATTAAAGAAATTGCTCAGCAGAAGAAATTAGGAAAAAAGAGACTAAGTATAAAGTTTAAGAATGTAAAACTTAGATGAGGAAACATTGAACATGGAATAAAAACTCGATATGAAAATCAGAATGTTTTCCGTGAAAAGTAATAAAATTAAATTATTTTTGAAATTGAGTGAATAGATTTATTACTGATCGAATAGAATTATGACTACAAAAAACAGCCGAAAATCTTTCAAGGGGACAAGAATGCATGTATGAAATGATAACATAGGGCAATGAAATAAACCAAGAGATGAACAATATACATAAAATAACACCATTACTCTTTAAGGCAGAAAGAAAAACCAAACCATCAAACAGGAAAGCAGCATAATTATGGATATTCAGTGCAACTGAGGATAGATAAACTAGCTGTCCAACATCCAAAAACAGTTCTGGACATTAGCAATTACTATGGAAATGGACATGAAAGGATTAATACTACATTAATTGGTAAAGTTTTATATTCTTTAGACAAATGTGGGATACAGATGATAAAGACTAAGAAATCCTCCTGAGAATTTGGAAACTGCTGATCGCAGAGAATTCTTTCACATTGGCCAAGTTAACACATAAAATCACTCATTGCAGTACCTTTCTTCAATAAAATAGATGCAAAAACAATATTGGGTTTTTGGTTGTAAAAATGGATAACTAAACTCCCATGCACGACCATATAATGTGGTAATCAACCCAACCTCACAGAAGAAGACTGCCTATTTCTAGAGATAGCTTTGCAAAGACACTTGAGAAATAGGTTAAAATGCCATCTTTGGATAAAATGTGATTTTAGTCAACATTCCTGTCTCCTTGTTGATGAGGCAGCATGGTGAAAAATTTTAATTCAGAACATAGGGAAAATCAATTGCTGTATGGATCACACATGCACATCATTGTCTTCTCTTTATGCATATTTCTGATGTGGTTTGGTGGTAGTTAATATCCAAACATGTTGGATTTCCTATCAAGAGTGAAACTTAATTATGATGGAGTATTAACGAGCTTAGTGTTCATACGTATGCTTCCCAGAGAAATGTGGGGCTGTATTTGTTCATGATTGTGAATAAGTTATGTCAGTGTGGCTGCTTTAACTATGTTACTTGAAAAGAACTTTTGTTGATCTCATTTTTTTCTAACAAATTTGGAAGCTCTTTTGAAGTTATCTCTGTTCATTTTTTTAAATAATTAATAAGACTTTAATCTTGGTCAGAAAACATAAACAATTTGTGTAGTGTGTGTGTGTGTGTGTGTGTGTGTGTGTGTGTGTGTGTGTGTGAAAATTTCTCTTACTGACAAACTCTAATCCAACACTGTCAAGGGAAGGGAATTCTTGTGGATGCAGTCCCTGGCCTTAGCATAAGTTTATGGTACTACTGTGTGTACAACTAACAATTCTGCTGTAAGCAGAGACTGTGTTTATGTTTTCCAGCCTCCCAAAGCCAAATAATCACACAGAAACTATTTCAATTACAACACGGTTTGGCCTGTTAATTCAGGCTTCTTAGTAACAAACTCTTACATCTTAAGTTAACCCATTTCTATTAATCTGTGTATCGCCACAAGACTGTGGTATACTGGTAAGGTTCCCATGTGTCCTTCAGCAGCTACATGATGTCTTTTTATCTCTCTGACTCCACCTACTCTCTCAATATATCTCTGTTCGGGATTTCCCACCTGGCTTTATTCTGCCTTGCCATAGATTGAAGTATCTTCTTTATTATCCAAGAGTAATAAAACATATTCACAGCATACAGAGGAGAATCCCACATTATTCTGCTTTGGGAAGGAAAGCAGCATAGATATGAGCAAAAGAAAAAATGACTAATAGACATAAATTATTTCATATTTTTTATCTTATATACTGGTAAACATGTCTAAGTTCATTAAAATTTAAAATAGCATTTATAGTTATTCATACTACATATTTCATATATTCAAATTACATATTTTTAGGTAATTACCAGTTATCTTTCTAAAAATTAATACTTGAATAATTGCAATACTAATAATTCAATATCAACCATTTTATATGTGTAAATAACCATAAAGAAAACATTTATTTTGAAATTCAAAGATACAGCAAAATATTTTTTAAATTGGGGATCTGATCTCTTATTATGTGACTGCTAGGAAGAGGAAGTTAATACAGTTGTGAGTCTGATCAGAAAGGTACACCACCTTCCATGCCATGGAAAAGTCAATGAGTTTGAGGATGGAGAAGAAAGGATATTATCAAAAGAGTGCCAATATAATTGTATCATATTTTGACCTCTTTGGTTGTGGTCTCTTAGATGCATGCTCTATTCCAAAGAGGACATAGAGGAAGGAGTAGATCTGGGAAGAGAGGAGGTTTGGGGGAGATGTCTTTTTTTCTTCTTCTTTTCTTCTATTGCACAGTTGTAACTATACATGTATTTCTAGGAATCAGAGTCAAGTTTCCTATCCCATAAAGAATGAATTCTTCGCTGTCAATTTTTCTTCCTTTAATATTGACATAGTCAAGTTCCTGATTAGCCAAGATTATCATGGTTCCCTGAGGTTAAATATGAATCTGTATCTATGATCATTTCTCTCTTTACATGAAGTAATGTTCAAGTGTTCTATATAAAAGTATTACAGTTGGAAGGATAAGAACAAATTCTTGAAAGTTACCCTGTTTAATAAGATTGCAGCAAGCAATAGATAAGAGTTCAGAGAGAACATATCATACTAGCTACTCTGCAAACCAAGCCTGGATATATATTTTCACTGTGATTAAGCTACATGGAACTTATTTGTGAGGATACAGGTATAAACATGAGGGTGTGTCACCAGTGTAGCACAGGTATTGGAAGTGTATGTATCACCTATTGTTGATTTCCATTTAGAGACCTCTAATTTCTAAAGAAATGGCTATTCTGGTTAAACAGTTACTTAATGCTTTATAAATGTATACTAATTTTACTGAGATAAAATAGATGCATCTTATATACTCAATGAAAATTTTATCTAAATGAGACATAATAAATTTATGAAGTTTTATATTTAATTATAAATGTAAAAATACATTTAAGTGAAAATATTGTTTATCAAATGTTGAAATAATGGACATTTTAAATAGTACTTAATGGAAAAATTATATCATTAAGTGCAAAGTTTATCAGAAATAGTCTAAACTCTCATTTCAAGAACCTAGGTAAATGTGTACAAGGCAAATCAAATACAAAGAATTAAATAATAAAGATAAGAGCAGAAATAAATGAAATTAATGCAAAAGCTGGGCAAGTGAGAGGGCTCAATAGGCAAGCCATGCCAGCAAGCCTGCTGAACTGAGTTCAATCTCTGGGACCCACATGGTGAAATCAAGGAACCATATTTCTGCAAGTTGTTCTCTGACTTATAAACAACATAGTCCCAAATTTAATAAATAGGAAGTAAATTCAATAAAACATTTTAAAATGCAACAAAGACCTGTTTCCAATGGCACCAGGACCTATCTCTTCTGCATGTATTAACTTTTTGAGAACCGAGTCTTTTTGAATGCACTCCTTCCTAGGCCAGGAGGGATGGGGGTGGGCATTGAACTTCCAACAGGGCAGGTCACCATGCCCTCTTTCAAGGAAGAAGGGGGAGGGAGGAGGGGTGGAAGGGTAGTGGGAAGGGACCGGGAGAAGGGGAAGAAAGGAAAAAAAAAATTTTATTTCTTTAATTATGTTCTTGAATGGAAAAAATAAAACAAAACAATGTATGGAAAAAAATAAATAAATAAAAAAAATTATCAATAAAAGTATCAAACCTTTGCAAGATAAGGAGAATGAAGGAAGAAAACAAAACAGTAAATACCACTCTCAAAAGCTGAGAGAATAAGGGTGTTAATTAAACAGGTGTGATATGAAAGTGTTGAGGGAGGAATATTATCTATGAAAATGTTTAAACAAGGATAAGGACTGGGGATGAAAGAAAAATGGGGGTTTAATGGAGAGTTAACAAAAACTAAGAGTACTTTAAAAATTCATAAATAAACCCTATGAATCTGTAAGTTAACTAGAAAATATTAAAGATCTTGAAGATTTTAAATGGAAGTATTATGTATGGTTGGATAATGTTGTTCCCAGAAGCCATAGAGATTTTTAATTTAAATATTTTATTTATTTATTAAACTATTGTAGTAGGTTCCCTCTTCAGTCTGTTACCTTTCCAGCTATGAACTTTTGATTTGATTAGAATATTTTATTGATTATTTGACAATTTCTCACATGTATGTAATGTGACTTGATCATATCCTATCTCTTTGCTTCCTTCTTGCTTTCTCAAACAGAACCCAATATGTTCCCCTGTCACCTTTGTGCTTGTTTGTTTGTTTAAATCATAGCACCATATGTGGGAAAGCATAAGTTGCTGAACAGGGAAGACCCAATTCAGACTATTGCCATTGCCCTTAGTAGCTCACTATAACACAATGACAAGACCACATTTTCAAGAAAGCACACACTTTGGCTACAGGAAGCAGAGAAATCAAGCTGACACTGACCTGGAAACCCACTTCTTGCCAGCTAGTGTTAACAGTTAGAAAATGTGCAGTCAGGGAAATGTACTGGGGCAAAAGTCAATTGATGGTTTTATTCAACTGTGGGTCCTGAATTCTATATTAACAGTTGCTAAGAAGCATATGCCAGCTGGAAGAAGAGTGATGAGGCAAAACAGATCTTCGGATTTTCTGCTTCATGGAAGTCTTCTGAATACTATGAGCCTGGAGGCTGAAGATTTGAAGCCCCAATGTTACAGAAGAACTTCGGGTGATTGTCCAGGCAACTAGATGACTCTGTCAATTCTAGAATTTTGAAAGTGGCTTACAGTGCACTTCCTCTTTACTTAGGTAATATTATATACTTCTTGAGTCTTTGATGGAGTTGAAGAATAGATAGTTATAGTTTTCCTTAGTTATGATAAAAGATAAAGTAGATATAAATATAGTTGTAATTCTTGCTTGATACATGTTTTGTTATATGTAATTTTACTATGATAAAATTAAAACCTTCCTTTTTATTTGAACAGGAAAGGGAAAATGGTGTGGCAAGTCTTTTGGTGTGTGTGTTGCTTTTATTTGTTAATGGATAAAGAAGCTCTTGGCCTGTGATAGGGCAGAATAGAGGTAGGTGGGTAAAACTAAACTGAATGCTGGGAGAAAGTAGGCAGAGTCAGTGAGAAGCCATGGAGCTAGAGCAGAAGGCAGACACAGGAGACAGAAGCCAGATGGAACCTTTCCAGTAGGACACAACCATGTGGCATTACACAGATTAGTAGAAGTGGGTTAATTTAAGATGTAAGAGCTAGCTAGAAATATGCTTAAGCTATTGGCAAACAGAAATGCAAATAATATAGTTTCTGTGTGATTATTTCAGGTCTGGGTGACCGGGAACGAATGAGCAGCTTCTGCCAACACTGGCTTCTAAGTATTTGTATTTATATTCATGAACTATTGTGCTTCAGATGACAGAGATGCTTCCTTTGTACAGAGGGTGGTGGTTAATGCAGAGTCTTCTAAGTGATCAAATTGCTGAGAATAAGTGACTACCGAGTGTTCAGTCCTAAGTGGGACAGTTGTAACAACCCGTCAAGGGAACATCACAGAAAAGGCATGAGGAAGACTTTTAAAGCCAGAGTGTAGGTAAGAGTGCTGTAAATGATGATCTTTTGTATATGACAAGATCATTAAGATCATGATTACATATGAGCCAAGGGTACCTGCACAGGTGCATGTGTGTGCATGCATATGCACATGTGCATCCACACATGTGCCCACACACAATGCACACAAGTAAGAAGGAAACAAGTTGGGAAGAAGCAGGGCATCAGTAGGACAGGACTTCAGATTTCATTTTACATATCAAAAAACTTCAATTAATTTCTAACTTGCTCAGTTAATTAGTTAATTTGCTCCTAAATCAAGGAATTCAGGAAATAAGGCAGGAGTATGGTGATAGTGGTCAAAGTGTATGAATTTCACTTAAAAGTAATAATTTCAAGGTCTCTAAGGCATAACATGGTATCTATCACTAGCAAAACATTGCATACTTTAAGACTGTTGGGTACTTTTGAGAATCCTCACCACAATAAAGGTATGTAGAGAAATTCATGCTACATGTCATGGCAATTTGAATTTGTGTTATATGTCTTGTTGCATTAAAATGATACAATAATTTGCAGACTAGACCATAAGTGAGGTCAATATTGACAAGAAGAGTTTTTGACATGGGTAAAGAATAAGCTTATGTGCTCTCCAGATCTCTTCTTTACCTTTCTAAAAACTTTTCAGCCAAGAGAAACTTTTCTCTCTTCACTTTTCTTTTGGAATTCTGTTGTAACACAATACAAAGTGAAAGGCAGGCTTGACCATGCCCTCAGGAGATGTGCAAAGTATAATTTGGCAATATTAGCAGACTGTCTGATCCTTGGCTTCTTTCTGAATAAGGTGACATACATGCTATTTGCTTTTATCACGTAGAGTCCTGGGTAACATAACAAAAACATCTGGGCAGAGAAGCCCTGTCTTTAAAACAAAAACAAAAACAAAAAAAAACCAAAAAAGCAAAACAAAACCTCTGGGAAAGTACATTGTAGTAAATCAAAGACAGTCATGAATGATGAATGATTAATTCCTTATTTTCTGCTTTAGGGAAACTATTTAGGAGAGAGCGTGTGTGCCCATGCTGTCTGGAAGATGTGAACTTCTTGACCTGGACAATTCTGCATTCTGTTTTTCAATGGTGGAAAAGTAGGGAATACATCAAAGTGCATTCTCTTCTCTGACTCCATCTCATTTCCAGCTTTTTCCTTCCCTCTTGCAGCTGAGCAATTTTTCCTAATAAAGCCACTGCTAGCACTGTTCATCTTTATTTCTAGCTCTAGAACTGAAGTTAGCACACTTTGTATGAAGATTGTCTCTCAAATACATATTATTAAAATATGTTTCAGTATTGAGCTATTTACCTCCTCACTGGCAAGTCAGAAAACACCTGGCAGGCAATGACGCCATAATTACTAGACATTTGACCTGTAGTTCACAGGGTTTTGTTGTTGGGGTGGGGCAGGATTCGCCTTTTCTGTTGTTGAGACTGAATCTCACTATGTAACACAGACTGACCTAGAAAGTAATACATATTCAAGACCAAGCTCTAACTCAACATTCTTTGGCATCTGTTTTACAAGTACTTGGATTAGGAGTGTGTGCCACTGCACTCAGTGACTTATGATTTATTCTCAGTCCTGGATCTTTTGCTAATTAATATGGGAAGCCAAAGCTTATAGAAAGCAAGTGGATGCATAACTTAATTGCTATAGATACAGTGATTTGGGTTTTTTTTTAAAGATAATACTGTATTGCAAAACAAAGTATTGAGACTCATACACCCAACTTAATGAATTCTACGAAAGGCAGAGACCCTGCATGGTTAAATGTGCTGCAGACACCCACATAGCAGATAGCTTAGAAGACAACACATCTTTAAAGTCTACCTTGGGTTATAATCAAAGTGATATCAGAGCCTCAGCAGATAGGAAATCAGAAGTACTTAGAGGTTGATCTTTCTAAAGCCGACGGCAGGATGATGATAGGATATTTTATTAGAGTGGATAGATTAGGGTACATAAGTCCAAGAATATTGAATCTGGAGGTGCCCCTTGCCCTCCTGGATGATAGGGGCAGTCCCTTGAAATAGACCATGGAAAGAGCTCCTCTAAGGCAGTTATGAACGGACCAGGCAGGTAAATAGAACCACGCTATCTGGAAAGCAATCCTCTACATGTCAAACGTGAGGACGCCTGGAAAGCATGAGGTCAGACACTTAAAGGATGGGTCTTAAAGACGGTAGAACAAGAGACACAAAATACAAAACAAAATAGGAAAGAATTCATTCATAGTCAACCAAGACACAAAAATGAAAGTATCCAAACTGCCGAAAGCTGGATTTTTTTTTCAATTTTGTTGAGTGGTCCTTTGAAGTCTGGACATAACAACCATCCAGGGCAAATAAGGTGTTATGGTATAACTAAAAAAATATCATATTAAAATGGGATCAAAGGCTTATGGCATTGAGGCATATAGAACACATACTCTGTAATAACTAAGAATAATTAATTGCTCTAGATTTGCAAAGTATTTCCATAATATATTTTTCTTTTGTTAATTAGCATGTCTGAATTTCACAAAATTATAGATTTATTGTGGCATTTTTGACTACTCATATCAAGTCCTTTGATCGTATTCACCCTCATCTCATTACTGTGTTTGTCTCCTCCACTCTCCCAAATAGACTCTTTGTGCATTCATGTCAAAAGTACTTTTTATATTAGGGTAATAAGGAATGCTTTGATAAAGGATACATCTAAACTTTGGAAAATTCAGTGATGAGGAATCTCTTTTCGGGGGGGGCAGAAACAGTAGATATCATCATGGAGTTCAGATGCTTATTGAGGTAATGGAATTCAAGGATCGCATAGCTAAGAACCAGAACTTCTTTCTGAGAAGCAAGGCAAATGTACTTACAGCAAAGGATCTTGCGCATGTGTGTGTGTGTGTGTGTGTATTGTGTGTGTGTATTTGTGTGTGTGTGTGTGTGCATGCATGTATTCTGTGTGTTTCTGTGTGTGCCTGTGTCCTTGTGTGTGTGTGTGTGTGTGTGTGTGTGTATCCTAACTGAGGCTGAAATGGTGACTAATAACTGTTGATGTTCCTGATCCTTTGACAGAAAGGCATATGGTGAGGACATTAACTCTTTCACATAATAAAGTAGTCAAGGTCTGTCAGGTCTTAGAGAAATTCATAAATCCTCATTGTTTGATTGCTTACGTGAGTTGTGAGAAGAGAATCCACATACTGAAGGAAGCCTGAAGCACTTGAAGAAAACTTAAAAGGTTTTCTTCTAGCAAAACAATAAGAATGCAATATTTAAAATTGGAAGAACTGTATGATGCACATGGGAGTCAATACAGAATTAATTGAACCAAACAAATTAATATAAACCAATCAATCAAACAGAAACATTTATTTTAAGAATGCAGTTTGGAAGACACATACTAAATGGAAGCCTGCAGTTCCTTTGCAAGTTTGTCCAACTGTTCCATCCGAAACGTCATACTAGTCCCCTGCTCCTTGGGCATATATCTGAGATATTCATACCATCATCTAATACTTCATACTGATCACCTGAATCTAGTCTAATAAAAAAAGAGGAATAAAAGATCCTAAAACATCCCCTGTTATTACACAAAGTAACAGAAATTAGCAATGTCATTAAAGCACTGGAGGAGTTAAAGGAGCTCTTTTGTTTGTTCGTTTTCTCTAGTCAGGCAGCAGCGACACACACCTAAAACCCAGCAAACAGGAGGAAGAGGTAGGCTGATCTCTAAGTTTGAAGTCAGCCTGGTCTACTGACTTGAGTTCTAGGAAAGCCATGGTTACACAGAGAAACAAAAACAAAACAAAGACATAAAGAAAAACCTGAGGAAACAACAAAAAGGAGTTATTCTCTATCACATTCTATTTAAAAGTAGATATTTAATATCTGTATGACGGTGAGATGGATCAAGACTGATGCTCTGAGTTCAAATCCTAGCAACCATGAGGTTGAAAGAGAGCTAACCAATTCCTGCAAGTTCTCTGACTTCTACTCATGCACCAAGACACATTCCCCTCAATATTAAATAATTAGATAGATAGACAGACAGACACACAGACAGACAGATAGATACATAGATAGATGGATGGATAACAATTTTTAAAAACTTAATATCCTAACATTTAGAAAATATACTTGAAAATTTCAGAGACACATTCTATGATGGATATGGATACTTCTTTATTAAAGGATAATTATTTCTTTTTACTAAAAAGAGATTGTTGTCTCATAAAATACATCACAACCACAGTTCCCCCTCCCTTCACTTCCCATGAGCATGGTACATGCACAGCCAGCGAAACAGAGACTTGATATTGGAGAACTATGAAGTGACTTTTCCATTTTAATTTCTCATCGCAGTCACTCCAGAAAATCGCCAAATGCAGGAGAGAAGATCATGTCAAAAGGTGATGGGAATGTTTATATATGGTTTCACAGAAAGATGATCATCTATTCTTGTTCTGGGACTTACAGCATAGTAGACTGTATCTTCATTGTCTGAGATCTAGTGCCAATTTGAAAAGAGGTTGAGTGGTCACTCCCTGTGAGAGAGTAATGTACTTTTTTGTTCTCACAAGAGATTAGATATTATGAAAGGTCAAACCAAGATCTGAAAGGCACAAGGAAAAGATTGTACCTGGCTTAGTTTATCTACCTGCTATGAAAGTTTCTTAAATATCAGAGAAATGGGAATTCCACTGTCTTTATTTCCCCTCCTGTCTATCCTGTTCCAACCAGTTTTGGGGTGAGAATTATAATTCAGTATAGTTGCTATTGCTGTCACTGCAAAATCAATGTCATCATCGGTTAGACCAGAACAACTTCTATTCCCACTTATCATTTTCTGATATACAGAAAGTATGAACTCAGAATACAAACTTCAGCTTTCCCCACGATTGTCTAGACTGGCAAAGAAAGGCAATTCAGAAGAAAATGGAAGTTAATGCCATAGAGTGAATATTTAAAAGCAAGTTATAGAAACTGTCCCCAAACATCAAGAATCTTTCCACTGCCATTGGATCATTGTAAAGCAGTGAGATTCAAATTGCTTTTTTTTAAAATATGATATTGCTCAGGACAAACTGCTATCAGATTTTCATATTCCTACAGCCTGGTTTATATCAAACTCTTAAATATGTGTTTTTCCTCCTTTCCTATTTCCTTTTCCTTTCTCAATCTGCTAACATGGATCATCCCAGTAATGCCAGACCATGCAATATTCCCCTCATATTTTGTTGACTAGATGAAGTTGTCACTTCTTTTTTATACTGTATTAAAATGCCACAATCAAGGCAACTCAAGGGAGAAAGGGTTCATTTTGGCTTATGGTTCCAGAGGGAGAATAGCCAATCATGTAGGAAGGGATGACAGCCAGTAGGCATAAGAAGGGTGGGAGAACGCAGCTAAGAGCTCAGATCTTGAATTGCAAGTATGAAGCCAAGAGAGCAAACCGGATGCACTATGATAACTTAAACTCCCTTAACCCACCCTTAGTGACAACCTCTCCAGTAAGTAGTTTCACCAACTGGGGACCAAGTGTTTATATACCCAATATATATGATGCACTTGTCATTTAAACTAGAGATCCATAAAGTAATAGTAAAATAAGATAATAAAATATGAAAAATAATTTCTTACTTAAGGAATATAATTTTATACTTCATATAAATAGTAAATATTTACATTTTGTAAGACAATATGGAAACAAAGTCTTAAAAGTTCTATAAAGGACAAAATTAAAAGAATTTAATTTTATTCAGTAGTATTAACTAATGACTTCTTTATAAAGTGACCCATCATTTTACTGAGGACTAGATGATAGTCCTACAAATTATCAATAGCCATACTACATGTTAGGTTCTGCTTTACTGAAACAAGTTTTCTTGTATCAAAAACTTCTCAGAAACAAAACCTATTTGTCTGTGTCGAGTGTATACATGTATGTGCACATGTAAAACTTAGAAGTGTATATAAGTGTATGCACATGTAAAATTTAGAAGAGTTTTTAGCATAAATATTGGGGAAGTTAGAAATGAGACCAGAGGAAGTGTTAATTTTTTATAGGAACAGAAAGAAAAGAATTAAGCGAGGTATATCTTAATGTGAACGTGAGTAACTATCAAAGAGTCTGCACTAAGAAGAAATTATGCATATGTATATACACATACATACAATTACACCTCATCTATCACATCTGTCTATCCATTTATCTAATAATAAAAGAGGTCAATATTAAAATACAAGTATATAAAACAAAGAAAATTGAGGATTTGGGTATCAATTGGGTTAACTGTGAGTTATTGTATTTAATAAACTAAACACAAGGAAAATTGAAAGGTTGCGCAGGCTGCTTACATCATATAATACTTAAAATTTCCTATTAGGGGATAGAAATGGTTATAAAATGTTCAAAGGGTTAAGAGAAAGTAAACTGTATATTACAATCTATATCTGGGAGAGTCTGTATTTTCTTAATAAGCATCATGGAGAAGTTCCTAGTATAAATTTCATTTCAGAAAAGTCAATTATAACAGTCCTAGTGGTTAAAATAGTTTCAGGAAGAAGAATCAAGATCAGCAATATAAAAATAAATTAGGACTATGATAATCAACCCAAGACCTTATAGATGTTTGAATTGACTTAAATAATAGTGAGCCATCTAAAGCAGAAAGCAGGAATTATGGAAAGTGATGTAGCAGTTGGACTCAGGGACTGCTTCACCATCATAAAATTCCCAGTTTACCCTGATAGAAGAGAAAGCAGGAAGTAGCCTTGAAAGCATTGGCTCAGGATATCATTTCATAAACATACCATCAGTAGCAGAGACACTGAAACTGGCAATTCATGAATGGAACCTCCTGAAACTGAGAAGCTTTTGTAAGGCAAAGGACAAGGTCAACAAGACCTACAGAATGGGAAAAGATCTTCAATTACCCATATCTGACATAGGGCTGATGTCCAAAATATATAAAGAAATCAAGAAACTAGATATCAAAATACAAAATAACCCAATTAAAATTTGGGAACAGGTTTAAACAGAGAATTATTAATAGAAGAATCTCAAATGGCTGAGATACACTTAAGTAGTTGTTCAACATCCTTAGGCATAGGGGAAATGCAAACCAAAATGACTCTGAGATAGCATCTTACACCTGTAAGAGTGACTATGATCAAGAACACTAATGACAGCTTATGTTGAAGAAGTGTAGGTAAGAGGAATTGTCCTCCACTGCTGGTGGGAGTGCAAACTTGTACAATCACTTTGGAAATCGATACGGTGGTTTCTTAGAAAATGGGGAATCAATCTACTTCAAGACTCAGCTTTACCATTCTTGGATATATACCTTAAATATGCTCAATCATACCACAAGGACACTTGGTCAGCTATGTTCATAGCAGCGTTATTTGTAATAGCCAGAACATGGAAACAACCTAGAGGACCCTCTTGAGGAGTGGATAAAAAAAGTGGCAATTTACACAATGGAGTATTACTCAGCTGTAACAAACAATGACAACATGAAATTTGTAGGCAAATGGATGGAATTAGAAAACAATCATCCTGAGTGAGGTTACCCAGAACCAGAAAGACAAATATGGTATTTATGCATTCATAAGTGGTTATTAGGTATAAAATAAAGGGTAACCAAACTTCAATCCACAGCCCCAGAGAGTCTAGGTAACAAGGAGAGCCCGAAGAGTAACTCATGGGTTTCCCTGGCATGGGGAAATACAAGAGATCTTTCAGGTAAACTGTGGGCAGGGAGGGGGAGTGAGGAGAACTCTGGTATCTGGTTGGGCATGTGGACAGAGTGGGAGAGTAATAAAGGAGATGTCTTTATGGGGGGGCATTTTGGTGTTAGGGAGAAACCTGGTGCCAGGGAGTCTCCCAGGAATTCACAAGGATGACCCTGCTAAGACTCCTATGAAAAGTGGAGAAGATGCCTCAACTAGTCATCTCCTAATCAGGTTGGCAAGTGCAATAATTGCCATCAGTGAGCCTTCATTTAGTAACTGATGGAAGTAGATGCAGAGATTCATAACTAAGCACTGGGCTCCAGGAGCCTTGTTGAAGAGAGGGTGGATGGATTGTAGGAGCAAGGGGGATCAAGATCATGACAGGGAAACCCACAGAGACAGCTTACCTGAGCTTGTGGGAGCTCACAGATTCAAGACTGACAGCTAGGGAGCCTACATGGAGCTGACCTAGGCTCAATGCATTTGTGTGACATTTGTGTGACTTGGTATATTTGTGGGACTTCTAGCTGGTATCAGAACATATCACTGGCACTTAACCTTGCTTTTGAGAACACATTCGCCATGCTGGGATGATGGGAGGTGGGAGTGGAATGGGAGAAGAGGAAGGAGGGGAAACTGCGGTTGATACATAAAATGAATGAAAATTTCTAATTACTAAAAAAAAAAAATCCTAGTTCACTTGGTATTTGGTGTGACATCAAACACTTTGCATGAATTAATATACTGGTCTTCTGCCATGGTTTGGTTACTAGACAGATGAGCATCCATTCATTACTATTCAGTACACTCTGGGGAAGAAAGATCATAAGATAAACTTTATTATTCTTACAGCAAAGTCAGGAGACTTGCCAGCCTTAGATTTATCAACCACAATGCTAATTCTTTCCTCCAAAAATCTCTGTAATATGTACTCTAAAGAGGTGAAATACACCACGAAACAATGGGTGCCTGACAGTGTATTAATGCTTCCCCTTTCTCCTAATATTTTCTTTGTAAAATATATTAACAATATAAAGCACACTGTAGTAAAATAATCAGATTTTAATTTTAAAAAGTTTAAAAGTTTGTTATGCTAACATATACCATAGTTTTGAAATTTCAGTTAATGGATGTACTTCTAGACTTTGCTATCTTCAAACTATATTTTGATAAAATCTTACTAAAGTTAGAAGTATATGCACAGGGTTTGAGTTATTTCTATAATTCCAGATTTTTGGGAGTCCAAGGTAAAAGGTAGCCAGTTCAAGAGTTTCCTTGCCTGTAAAGTTGAGTTCAAAGTGAGAACAGGTCAGTTTATGAAATAGTCTCAGAGTAAAAAGTGAAAACAGAAAGTTAAAATGTTAATACGGTGTATTATAGTAAATTACGGCAAAGCCACTGCAACATCAACCTTTTCTGGGGGAGTGGATAAAACTCTGCATACACTTTTGCTTTTATAGTTATGGTCATCAGATACATTTACTGTGAATATCATATAAACTTCTTCATTTTTTAAAAGCCAATAGCTTCTTATTACAGCACTATGCTTCTGTTATTTCCTATTAAAATTGTGATTTGTGTTCAAATAAGTTAAGTTTCTTTTTCCTGATTTTATTTTATTTTTTATTTACTATGTCATTAGCCAGGCCACTCACTGCTGTACTCTCCATTTAAATCTATCGTATGATCAAGTTGTTGTGAAAATAAGAGACACTGAAGACTATCCTCACTGGGTAGGGGTGATTAATTAACTTATTTATTAAGCCTTAATTAGTTAATTATTTAATTAATTCTCACTGGGCAGAGATGTACTACTGATTAGTTGTACACTTGTGGATCCAGTTTCCTTGAAACTGCTTCTTCCTAGGTTGCAACAACTTGCTATATTACTGACAAGTAGATTATGCCCATATTCTTAGCTCATGAAGATATTAAAAATGCAACATTTTGATTTTTGTGCATTTACTTCAGAGATGCTCATGACCTAGCCTTAGAACAAACTGATAATATTAAAAATTCTACTGCTTTTACCTGGAAGTCTCTGGAGAAAAACAAGTGTCCCATTAGTCATTGGCAATTTGAAACTCATCACTGAGATTTTAGCCATGTCCTTGCTTGCTATAGCTCTTCATTAATGTCCAGATTAAAGTGTCAAATCTTCATGAAGATTGCCAAGTACACACCATTTTGTAGGCTATGTGAATATTCCAAAAAGAATGAGATCAGTGATCCTCATAGGACCACAGATGAACTCACACACGCCATATCATTTTTTTAAGGACTGGGGTTTAGAAACTTTTTGATGGTAAATGGGCCTCACAATTTAACCTATTGCAGATTAGCTTCATCTTACTTTATTACTGAATTGAAAGCAATTATAATATACATGTAGTGACAGTTACAATTTCAAGAAAAAATTCTCTTTATATATTTCAGCTGTTATTATTATTTGACTACACTAACTATCTCACTAAACTTTTTGTCTTGACTAAGATTAGAAGGACTCAGTCTTTGTCCAGATTTTTAGTGACAAGAGTTAAAATACTGAAAAGGAAAGAGATTTTAATAGGTATTGTGGTACACACTTGTAATCCCAGTACTAGGGAGGAAAAGGTAGGGGATGGTAACTTAAAAGTTCAGTGTAAACTGCACAGTGAGACCCTCTTTCCAGAAAATAAATGTTAATAAATATTAAATATTGGCTAGTATTAAAATAATTGGATTATATTGAAGCACTTTCAGTAAGGAGTTGGAGGGATGGTTCTGAGGGTAAGAACATCTACTGTTCTTGCAGGAATCCAGTTTCATTTCCCTTCCATGACAAAGAAAGTTACAATTGCTTGTACTTCAGCTCTAGGGTTCAGCAGAAACTTAGTCTATGTGAGTTCCATTGCACATAGTGCTCAAAAATTCACACAGACTGACAGACAGACAGACAGACACACACACACACACAGACACACACACACGCACACTACAAATCTTTAAAACTGTGATTAGAATTTATATCCGATACAGAGTGAGGCTGTATTTTAACGAATGAATTTACCATAATAACAGGAGAAATGAGCAGGTTTTTGAGGTGTCACTTGGTGGGGTTAACAGGAGAAATGAGCAGGTTTTTAAGGTGTCACTTGGTGGGGTTTAATCTTGTACATAGCGTTGGTGTTTGCGTTCTGAAGTCTAAGATAATAAACTGAATGAATGGGAGCAAAATATTAAAATAAATGAAAGTCTTCATGTCCTCATATAAAATATATTTGGAAACAATTCTAGGAGAAATGCATTAAGGCATACACATTTATTAATAGTGCCACCTCATAAAATATATACCAAATCTACTCTTTATCTTAAAAGGAGAATAATAAATACTAAGTCTACTGAGAACACACATTTTCTTGATTGTGGGGAAGATTCTTTGGTTGTGATGATCAGTCTATGACATTGTCTACATTATAACAATATTCAAGGAAGAGACCTTTAGTCTTGGAGCTATACAGTAAACGCATTTCATTATAATTCATTCTGATTTCTCAAAGGGTCATTTGAATATATACCATATAATACAGTTTTAGTTCTCAATATGTCCTCTAATGACTTGAGATGGAGATGAAACTGAGTTATCCATCGAATTTTTATGTGTATATGATCTTGAGATACATTTTATAAAATTTGTATATTTAAATATATGATGCTAAGTCCCTTAGTGTAAAGTTAGGGATTACAGGGTGAACCTCTTGACAAAATGCACCCATAGGTAACAGATGATAAATTCAAAGTGACTAGTAAAACTGATTTATTATAATCTATTAATATGTATTATATATTGTTAAAACATTGTTTTTTATTTCAATCTATCTCATTTTCATCAAAACTCTCATTTTTCTAAGCATCTTGGAAGCTCATATTTTTTAAAGAGTTTGAAACCTTCACAATTTTTAGTTCAGGCAAAGACTTCCTACAAAATTATTTAAAAGAGATTATTATGTAAAATCTATTTCAGAGCTGAGTTATAAAATTCTAAGATAATGTAAGACAACTAAATCACAAAGCCTTATAGAGAACCATGAATTCCATTATTATAGCCTTTTAGGGAGTAGAGGAATGTAATAGATGTCACTGCTTCATAATAATCCTTGCTTCACAAGACTCCAGAAAGCCAACTCATCACTCATTAGTGAGACCTTTTATCTTGTGGTCTATATGGCAGGCAGTCTTTCTGAAATCCTGACGAATTACTTTCTTCTTTGCTATGGTTGACAGTGTTGTTGGTGTCTGCAGTTCTAACTTGCTGGTGTTTTTTTTTCTCATATTCTATTATTTTTCATGCAAAACTTTACACTTCCTCCCCTTCTCTCAATCCCCTCCTGCTCCCCCACTTCCCCTCCTCCCTCCCCCTGCTTCTTTAAGAGAGGGAAGGGTACGCTGCCCTGTGGGAAGCCCAAGGCCCTCCCCCCTCCATCCCGGCCTAGGAAGGTGTGCATCCATATAGACTAGATTCCCAAAAAGCCAATACATGCAGAAGAGATAGGTCCCAGTGCCATTATCATTGGCTTCTCAGTCAGCCCCCATTGGCAGCCACACTTAGAGAGTCCGGTTTGATCATATGCTCGTTCAGTCCCGGTCCAGCTGGATTTGGTGAGCTCCCATTAGATCAGGCACACTGTCTCAGTGGGTGGACCACCTCACGGTCCTAACTTCCTTGCTCATCTTCTCCCACCTTCTGCACTTTGACTGGACCTTGGGAACTCAGTTCATTGCTCCAATGTGAATGAGGGTCTCTGTCTCTACCTCCCATCCATGGGACAAAATTTCTAAGGTGATGATCAAGATATTCATCAGTGTGACTATGGGACAAGGCTAATTCAGGCACCCTCTCCTCTGCTGCCCAAGTACCTAGCTGGGGACATCCCCGTGGACAACTGGGATCCCCTCTAGAGCCAAGTCTCTTGCCAATCCTAAAATGACTCCCTTCATGTAGATATCTTATTCCCTTCTCCAATATCCACCTTTCCTCCATCTCCACCCTCCCACTCCCCCAACCTCGCCCTAGTCCTTCCCTTCTCCCTTCTCCTTCCCCCACCCCCCTACCCCCACCTCTATCCCCACCCCTGTGCTTCCAACTTTTGCCTGGTGATCTTGTTTGCTTCCAATTTCCAGGAGGATCTATATATGTTTTGCTTTGGTTTCACCTTCCTATTTGGCTTCTCTGGGCTTGTGAGCTATAAGCTTAGTGTCCTTTGTTTATGGCTAGGGTCCTTTATCCACCCCTCTTTGACCCATCTTCACACATTTTCTCATTCTTATTGTTCCTCCTTCGGGATTTTTATGAGTGATCTGGAACTCCTGTCATCACAATGCTTCTATAATCATATGACAGTGGATTAAATCTGAAATGAGAATCCTTGTCACTCCATGCCCACA
>PVIU01026249.1:0-22314 GCA_004026605.1 Ondatra zibethicus | reverse complement strand
GGGGGGGAATATGAAGTAGCTTTATCAAGGTTGAGATGAGAGTAGATAAGTTCTGAAAGCAAGAACCCCGGTGAGCTCATTTCCTGTTTTTCTGTGGTATAGATTGTGTGGATGCAGCTCTCAGGTCAGAATACACGATTGAGTGTAACTCTAATCCAGTGGATTTCAATAAGTGGGTCACAGTCCCTTTAGGGGTACATAACAGATATCCTGCATATCAGATATTTACATTACAATTCGTAACAGTAGCAAAATTACAGTTATGAAGTAGCAACGAGATAATGTTACAGCCAGGGGTCACCACAGCATGAGGAACTGTACTAACGGGTCACAGCATGAGGAAGGCTGAGAACCACTGTGGGGCTCTCAGAGTCTCAGGATGACAGGTGAGTTTGAATGTGACTCAGCTGTAGAGTGTCCTGAGAAAGTCCTTTTTGAGATCAGTCCTGGGCCTGGGGATGTTTAAGCAGAAATGTTCAGAAGGACCCTACCTGATGTGCTGGTATAGGTGAGAGTAACCTATGGATAGGTGAGAAGCCCCAGTCACACGACTTCCTTGTTCAGCAGGAGACTCTTTCATGAAAGAAAAGACAATCTTGTAGACAGATTTTTCTTTGGGTGGATAGATCACAAAAAAATGACCCAGAGACTTATTATTGATTATGAAAGCTTGCTCTACATCTTAGGCTTGACCCATTGGCTCTTATAACTTAAATTAACCCATTTATATTCATCGATGTTTTGCCTCATGGCTTTTACCTCTCTTCCATCTTGCATCTCCTGTTTCCTCTCCATGTCCTCTGGTGTCTCTCCCCTTTCTTCTCCTCCAAGACCTCTCCGTCCCTGAAGTCCTGCCTAACCTCTTCTTGCCTAGCTATTGGCCATTCAACTCTTTATTAAACCAATCACAGTGACACATCTTCACACAGTGTAAAGGAACACTCCACGACACGGTCTGGACTGGGGGGGTAATTCAGCGTTAAAGCCATTGTCTTACATGCTAGAGGCTCTAAGTTTGATCTCCAGCAGTAATAGTAATGATAAGGTAATAATAATGATGATGATGATATAATAAAATAAAACAACTAGTCTTTGTATAAATGTTTGTATTATAAAAACATGTCCAAAGAATTGTGAAATCAGCTTAGTGGTTTGACCTTCTGCTGTGACTAACAGCAAAGCAACAAACACAGGTTATTCAGTTTTTCCACTTTGGGGAAAAAGAAAACACAATTTATCCAACCCATAATTTAAGCACATGATCCCTAGCTTGCTTCTGTACCAGAGAAGTGGTCTGATTGAGATGCTGTTGGCCATCAGAGAGTACTGGTCCTTGCTGTGGGGAACAACTGTCTTAATTACTGTAGCTGAATCATCTCACTGGGGAAAAAAAGAAATGAAATCCACTGACTCCAATTAGCTGCAGCATAGCTCTTTGAGGAAGTCACAAATTTGGGACACGAGCATTGGTTGGCTCTGCCACCGGGGTAGCACTGACAGTGGTGTCACTGATTCCAGCCGCTGCCCTTTGCAGTCTGTCTGGAGTGGACATGTTCTCGCTGACTCCTCAAGGTAAATATTACAGGGAAAAAGTACACACTGGGAGTGGGGAATCAAGAGGAATCAAGGCACCGCCGCCAGTGTTGTCTTTGTGGAGCTGCAGTTTCTAGAACAGCAATTCTCAGCCTGTGGGTAGAGACCCTTCTGGGAGTCTAATGACTTTCTCATGGGGTCACCTAAGATCATGAAAAACACAGAGATTTACATTATGATTCATAACAGTAACAAAATTCCAGTTATGAAGTGTCAATGACAATAGTTTCATAGTTGGAGTCACTCCAATATAAGGAAATTGTGTTAAAGAACCACAGCGCTAGGAAGGTTGAGAACCAGCGCTGTAGAAGAAGGTACTTCCTTTTCTCAGCAGTAGACTGCACACACACACACACACACACACACACACACACACACACACACACACACACACACACACACTCTCACACACACTCTGCCTTCTTCCAGGTCTTTACTCCCCATTCCCAGTAACACTCAGACTGGCTGCTTAACTCCACGTTTTTCCAGGGTTGTAAATTTCCTAATGAAGGCACTCAGTTATAATAGTAAATTCTGATGATTTATTTGCACAGTTCCTATTAGGCAAACATCTAAAGTGGTCGCTGCCAAAAAAATAAAAATTAAAAAAAAAGTCATTGCAGTCCAGTTTCACATTCTATTTGAAGGGATTTTTGAATTTATACTTTTCCTTAACCAAAATGTTTTGTGTCCAAATTATGTACTTTTTCCTCCTCCATGGTTCAGAATGGACTTACAAGTGAATTTTAGGTACTATTCAGATGAGTATCCTGATTGATTTTCTTCTCCATTTCTCCCAGAAACCATGTACTCACATGCTCCAAAGATTTATTCATCTGTCTAGATCACTTCAAGGTTTGGCAATCACTTCATGACAGCAAGGTGAACACGATAGTCACTATCATGCCACACGGTGGGGCTTTTATCAACGAACATATATTCAGTTCAGGAACAGATTTAAATGATAGCATGGGGCTGGGTGGGCTGGAGGGAAGGTTCATTATCCTAATTATTTAGGGACTGTGTTTTGTAAATAAGGCCCAGGTCCACTGACATAGGGAAAATACGTGTTCTTCACAGTTCTCGCTGAAAGCCGTGAGGGAAAGTGTGCAGTGCTTCAGAAGTTGTCTTTTCATGGGGGTGAGGCCTCAACTATGCTGCAGAATTACCGCGAGGAGGGGGTAAAGGTGGCCTCCATTCCCCTATCACTAGATAGTTCCACAAGCACTGTTAAGATGAAATATAGACATATAAATACCTCATTCTTATTTGATTAGTTTTGCCTTTGAAGGCCTATTTTTTTTGGGGGGGGAATCTTTTCTACCTGTTGCTTTGAGAGTCAAGATAATGAAAGAAAAGCCACGCATAGGAGATTAAAAACATCATTTATTATGAAACTTAACTTTCCATGATTAAATATAAATTCAAAATAGAGGTAGCGCCATGAGTTGTTTTGTTGATGTTTGCCAAGGCTGGAGCTGGAGACAGCCGAGAGGGGCCCAACATGAGCTACGAGAGGATGTGGCCTAAGGGACTCCGTGTTTAGACAGATGGCTTCACACAGTGTGTCCAGCCAGAGAAAGCAAGAGTCCGCCTGAAGCACTGGGTCATGGGGGAGCAAGTGGAGACTTGGGTACCAACTGTGTGAGGTCACTGGGAGAGCCGAGTCAAAAGACAGAATTCTCAGTCATCGTCGGCCACGGAGAGTCACTGGGAAAGAAGAGTCGCCTCAGTCATCAGTGGGAGAAACGGCTTATTTTTCTTAAACACAAGTATTTATGAGAATGAAGTCATGCTCAGAAGGTGTCAAAATATGAAGCAGTTGTGACAGATGAGTGGGAGGACGTCGTGAGGGGTGTTTATTCCCGTACTTCCTCCCTATCGCCTGGCCATTATGTGTTCTTAGTCTAGACCTGGTTTACTGACTAAGCTGTGTTCGGTGTCCCAGAGAAGGCGGTGAGAGCTCCCTGGTGCCTGGCGTGGGATCAAAAAGAGAAATTGCCAGCGTTAGTGCTCCCTGGTGTAGAATTAACTCCTCCAGACCCCGCTTTCTTCATCTTGAAAACAACGCCAAGCAGAGTTATGTTAGTTATTCTGCACTTCAGATGTAACCAATGAGAGTATTGTTTCAGGGTTACCGCGGGTACATTGAGTTCACTTGCTCATAAGACCATTCTTGGAATTCAGGTGAATGAAAGCGTTCAACTTTCTCCATTATTCAGCACAGAACTCATTGTGTGTTGGTATCTGGGATTATATTATTACGTTTCATTTACATAATGCAGTGCTATCTGATAGTCTTAGGAATTAGTGGTTTTTGTTACTTGATGTTTGAGAGTTTAGTCTCAAACACAGTCACCGCATAACTTACAGAAAAGGAAAAACTTGAAAATGTTTTGAAGACATTTATCTAAATGTGTATATGTGTGTGTGCATGTGTGTATATACATATATGTGTATATGCATACATATGTGTATATATATGTATATAAATATGGAAAGCATGATGCAGACTCGAGTAACTGAAACCCATATTTTAAGCAACTACCATGGAGGAGGGGACAACTTGAAAAAATTCTTGACAATAAGGACCCTAAAGGATGCTTGAGACTTCTCTAACATCCCCACCACCCCGTCATCCCTCAGGTCCTCCTGTGGCCGACTTCCAGATCTGTTTTGCACAGTTCTGTTCTTAAATGCTCAAGTGCAGATTTCAGTCTCAACAGACGATCTGCTCTAGGACAGGTCCTAGTTTTGTGGGACCTGACCCTTGATAATCGGGGCTTCCTTTGAAAGAAAATGGATTTTCAAGGCCTCTTAAGTTTTCAAACTTTACAGAAGCCTAGGTATATAGCACGCTATGACAAACTTTACAGACATTTTGGAAGGAATTTTCCAAAACAGGAGAAATCCAGAAATGTCAATTTTGCCCCCCCACACTTTTTTTTTATTTTTAGCAGTCAGATGTTAAAACTAACTTTTTAATCCTGTTGGAGTCAAGGAAACCACTCCTGTCTGTGTGTGATCTCAGGTCAGAAAGAAATACAGTGAAGTTTGGCTTCATTTATCACTCTTTTGGGATAAGAATCCAAATACCAAATGTTGCAAGGAAGGCTGCTTGTTGGTTCCCAGCTGCTCAGCCCCGAAATAATCACACAGAAACTGTATTAATTAAATCACTGCATGGGCCATTAGTTCTAGCTTCTTATTGGCTAACTCTTATATTAATTTAACCCATTTTATTAATCTGTGTATTGCCACATGGCTGTGGCTTACCAGCTAAAGTTCCGACCAGTGTCTGTCTCTGGCGGCTCTATGGCATCTCTCTGACTCCGCCTTTCTTTTTCCCAGCATTCAGTTCCATCTTCCCTGCCTACCTAAGTTCTGCCCTGCTATAGGTACAAAACAGTTTCTTTATTCATTAATGGTAATCACAGCATACAGAGGAATATCCCATATCAACCAAAAACACACCAGTGGGTAAATGTTCACAGTTTGATTTCAGAACACTAGGAGCTCACCTCTGGACCAGACCCTTGTAAACCTGTGTGTGTACAAGAATAATAGAAAGTAACTGTCAATGAAAAGATGCCCTGGTCCCTGGAGATGTTACACTGTATCACTCCCTCTTCCTCCTCCTAGTCAGTCTTCTCTTTTCTTTTTTAGTCTTATCCTGCCTCCCAATGCAGCTTTCACCCCATTTCCTCTGCTTCTCCCTCCTTCTGATCATATATTAAAATTTCCAAAATACCACAGCTAAAGTGTTGACAGTAAGCAGTTAGATCCATTACTTATGTATATCACATTCTTTTTTTTTCTTTTTCTTTTTATCTAGAAAGTTGCCTGAAGATTTAAGTCTGAGCGTGAAGGAGGGCACGCTCACCAGGGGCCCCTGAAGGCCCCACACTTGCCTTCCAGTTCCCAGTACCAATTCAGATGTACAGGAGATCGGGATGAGGGGTCACCAGGATCCCTGTAAGGGGATGAGGTCCCACCAGCGCTTTAAGGTCTTTTCTGTCTCTGGTTTGGCAGTTAGGACCCAAAGTTGGATAGCAGGCAGGAATTTCAAGTCGCCCCCCTCCACCGACATGAAAGGGAATTATTTGTACCACAAGAAAAAGGAAAACCTGGAAAAGAGCCACTGAGGAGCTAGCAGTAGATTTCCAGGCCTGCTGGAGAGTGGTAATCAAGCCGCAAAAGATCCGGGTTGTGTCAAGTCAGACGCAACTCCAGCGGGACAGCAGGTATGTCTCGGTTCCCGAGGAGCTAGTGACCAGACCCTCGCCTTGCCTTTCTGGAGTCCTGGGCCACTTTTCTACCCTCCCCCAAATCATTTTCCTAGGTCTTTGTACCCTTCTCGTGAAAGCAACCCCCAGCCCCATTTTACTTAGGGATCTAGTGCTGCTGCCTTGCCCCGAGCACGGCCCGTTCCCTGGTCAGCGAGACCCTGACAGCGAGGAAGGGAAAAACCCAGGACAGACACTTCTAGCTCGGAATCCTCCAGACTGGAAAACCATGTATATCACATTCTTATAATAGTTATAATTTGTATTATTTTTTATATTATGTGTGTGAGTGTTTGCCTGCACCCCTGTGTACCACATGTATGTAGTGCCCACGGAGACCAGGAGAGGACATCATATCCCCAGGACGAGAGTTACAGATGCTTGGCAGCTGCCATGTGGATGTTGGAAATCAAACCTGGATCCTCTACAAGAGGAGAAAATATACTTAACGGCTGAGTCATCCTCCAAGACCTGATGCTTAACAATTTTTAAGGACTACTGGGCAAATTTCTATTTCAAATTTCTGAAGGTCAAGGAATTATTCAAGAAGAAACAAAATAACTGAAAACAAGGTGATAGCTCAATTTCCAAAGCATGGACGCGGAGTGTGAGCGCGCTTGCCTTGTGAGTGTGCTTGACGTGTGTGTGCACTTGATGTGTGCGCACTTGATGTGTGAGCCTGCTTGATGAGCTCCAGAGCTCCACACCAGGAAGTGGTCACTAAAGCACACAGATGAGGTTCACATTCTGTTTTTAATTTTTGTCTGGAAAGTTACTGTCTTTCAGCTTTTCTCAAACTGGGTATTCAGGTAGGTTTTCAAGCTTTGGGATTTTCCCCTGTTAAAAGTTGTCTTCCCATCATGGAAATTCAGAAACATTGCTTTGCTAAAACTTTTAAGCCTGAAATACTTCAAGTCGCAGGAAACTGTCTAACCAGCACGAAGAGAGCGCTTTCAATCAAATCTAGCAGGTTTGCTGTCTTGTTTCTGGTCTCTAATCGTGTTAAACAGAACGGTTTATATCAACAGTTAAAGCTCAGCTGGGGACTCCCTTCCTTATTTTCTCCTTTCCACTGTAGAATCCAAGTTCCTGTCTAATTCATTTTGTGGCTTCATGGCTGTTTTCTGTAGGTGCATTTATGTCATTAAGTTGTACCCTTCTTTCCCTGGAAACAGACGGATTAAATGCCTACTCTACCTGATGCAGTTGTGACCAGTATCCCAGGTTACAGAGCAAACTCTCAGAAAGGAGATACACGATGAAGGCAATTAATCAATTAACTGCACAACCCAGAAAGACTGACTACACACAGTGTCTGTTTCTTCTTCATATGTGGTGGGAGATGGTTGACGGCTTTCGCCGTTATGACTCATCTAATTCTAACACAGTCTTTTTAAAAAATTACACTTATTGTTCATGGATGGTGGTGGTGCTGTCAGCTCCACAGTATGTGTGGGGGCCATAGCTTTCTTCTCCCATGAAGGTCCTGAGGATTGAACCTGGGCTGTCAGGCTTGGATGCAGGTGCCTTTACCACCTGAGCCATCTTGCTGGCCTCTTGACACAGACTTGATATTCTTGCCGAATCACAATGGGAACTGGGATCGGAAGTCCTGGCTTCCTAGATTCGGCTACTTGGAGAAGGCAGCAGCTCTGAGTCTTGGAAACATGTGAGATGAAATATTTTTTATACATATTCAGAGATGGAACAGAAGCCAATGCTGAATAAAGAACAGCAGATGAAAGTAGAGAGCTTGACTGTTGAAGATAGGAAATAATAACCATTTATTATTTCAGCAAGGTCACATAGATGACTGTAGCCAGCATCTATTACCTGAACACAAAGAGAAACGACAAGCTGTAAATAATTGATACAGTTTTAGATTTTTTGAGTATGAGTGATATTTCAGTTTTTTTTAAAAAATATCCTAATGACCACGGCTCTTAAAGCGTGAATGAAATAAGATAAAAATGCAGTCATAAAATTGAGATGACATCACCCATGAATGAATTTGTTATTTCACATTTAATTGAATTTTAAGATACTGCCTAATATTCTAGTGCCCCACTCCCACACCTTTAGGTCCTTCGCTCTTGCATCCAGCACACTCAGCTTCAGTTGGAAGCTTGACACACCTGGGAAAAAGAAACTTCAACACGGGACCCTGCCTCCATCAGATTGGCCTGTGCAGGATCTGTGGGAGTGTTTTTGTGATTGCTCTTTGAAGCAGGAGGGCTCAGACCACCGTGGGTGCTACCTTGCAGTATAGAAAAGGCAGCTGAGCAATCCAAGGAAGCAAGCCAGCACACAATGCTCCTCCGTGCTGCCTCAGTTCCTCCCCCAGGTTCCTACTTTGCGTTCCTGCCCAGACTGACTTTTATACAAATGCATCATGCCTACAGATGCTATCCAAGTGAGATTTCCCGTGCTGCGAAGAAATGTTCACCAAAAATAATTTGCAATTTAGAATACAGAGTTAAATCTCTCTCTCTCTTTCTTTCCTTCCTTCCTTTCCTCCCTTCCTTCCTTTCTTATTTACTTATTTTGCAAGGACTCTACCAGGTTTGTTTGTCACCTATGAACCTAATATCTGATTGAAGAGTTTTACCTTCCCCTCTAAGATACAGAGTTAGCTGCTGATGAATGACTTTGCTTTTAAGCATTACAATCTTTGGCTCATTGTTTACCTGGAATGGGTCAGAAAGCCAGGTCCTATACATCTCTTCAGCTGTGCAGATGTGCTTCTGAGCTTCCTAGCTGAAATAAAATAGATTAAGTTAAAATATAGAACGGTTTTTTAAAGAGATTCATACTCCTGGGTAATCTTTTCAGATACCCACACCCTTATGTAATCCTTCTAACAGGGTGGTCTACATGATAACAAGGGTTATCAATTGTCTGTGTTGGGCAAATTTACCTACTCGTTTCCCAAAGGATACAGGTATAAAGTGAACTGTTGCAGTAACAATGTACACAACTAAGCATTTCATGTGTGTACTTTGCTAAGACGTGGTTGCCCTAATATACTAATCCCACTTCTTGGATTTTGCCATTCACACTTCACTGATGAGAAAGCTGGGGATTGGTGAGATTAAGCACTTTTCCCTGGAACAACCATCAAGTGAAAAGTCTGGGCTTGCGCTGACTCTGATTTCCTGATCTCAGAGCTTGTGTCTCAAACCATCACATGGCGTGGAGTGTCTGACTGTGGAATGGATAACTTTAGCTTGAGTGCTTCATTTCTGTTGCTGTGAGAAAAAAGACGCTGACAGAATAACTTGAGGGGGAAAGGGTTTGCTTTAGTTCACAATCCCAGGTGTGCTTACTGAGCAAGATGGTCAGAAATGTAAATGCCTTTTCTTGAGGTGGTCAGAATGAATGAGGAACTTTTTATTTGAACAATCACTGAAGTTAAAACCTCACAAAACTCAGTGTTGTATCACTGAGGGTGCTGGACCCCAAGTCAGTTGCAAGATGGAAGAACAACACAAGTGTTTTTAAGTTAAAGCATTAGTATGTTAGAATTGATGAATAGGAATCAACTGGTTAGAATATTCCAGAAACCATGGAGGAGTAGGTAAGTGATTTTTATCTTTCCATTCTTCATTTCTCCACTTTAAACCAAGATTCACATTGTAGATCTGTTTGGGGATTTAATCAGCTAATATAGGTAAGAATCCTTGACCCCGACTCTCCATGTACTTACTGTTATTGACACAAAAGGAATGCAGAGAGACCACTCAGGTTCTTCTCTCTAGCTTTTAGCCCTCAAGTCTTAATTTAGAATGATCTTTACTTCCAGTTAGGATATTAGGCCTAAAGCACTTAACCTCACTTTTCTGTCAGAGGGTGTGATTATGTCAGTGAGGAGAATCAAAACTTAAGTTAGATTTTAGTGAAAGAGTTGATTGACTGTCTTTTGGCAAATGGAAGCTCTCTCTAATTCTTACCCTTTAAATACGCGTTAACTACAGTATTACAGCATCCACAGACTCTAGCTTCATTACCTAAGAAAGGATCTGATGGAGTTCAAGACTAGAAGACAATGAAGATAATGTCTACAAGAGAATCCCAGGAAGAAAAGGAAGGGGCGGACACTCACTGTGGGTAACTTGAGAATAGATGAAAGGGGTGAAGTTGGTCCTAACTTCAGGTGATCCTGAAGTTATATTTTCACTTCACAGTGTTGGGGAAGCAAGATGAACGCAGTATAAATCATCCTCTGAATTTTTACCTTTTCCCAGGACAGGGATATGCTGTCCCATCTGTCTTAATATCCTGGGTATAGGGGACTGCAGCTTACAGTAAGTCTGATGCTCCAGAAGGGAAACAATGGACATTAGCTGTACTGTTCTTTGCTGCTAAGGTGTGATGTTCATCGGTGGACTGAATGGACTTTCTGTTTGTAATGTTCAGGCTCCAATGGTTGTGCCCAGACACAGCTGCAGTGTAAGGTCAGCATCCACACAGCAAAGATGTGGTCCAGAAGTAGTGGATTGGCAGTGTTCTGGCGGTAGTGTCGTGCTGAGTTCTAACCACCCCAGATATGATGGTGAGGGCATACAGAGCATTGCAGACACATAGCAGCAAGAGAGTCTTCTGGAACTAGAGAAGGCCACATGACTGTCCTTAACCTGCAGGAGGGAGCTGGAGGGATAACTCAAAGCCTGCCTCCCCACCCCATCTCTGCAGCTTCCTCATTTGCCAAAACCAGCTGGAAGCCAGGGGATATGGGGAATATGGGACTTCATTCTCAGTCCAATTTCTTTGGCTAATTGATCACACACAAGGGTAGACTAGATCTATAGGGCAAATGAAAAAGTCTAGTACTGGCAGACTGGCAATAAACATGGTGGCCAAGGATAAAGCTGCTGCCTTTGCTCCCCTCTTCACACCCCCTAAAGCTGAACATAGAGAAGGGAGATTGCTCTTCAAAGCTTGAAACCATGTAAACAACAATCCCACTTCTCAGAGGCATATGTGCCTCTTGGGTTAACTTTGTTTGAGCTATTTCCATATCAAGAGAAAGAAAGTGGGGGGGGGGGACTGAGGAGATAGTCCAGCTGGTAACTCACTGCACCAGTATAAGGACCTGCCTGACATTCAGGACCCATGTAAAGAAGCTATGGAGGCTGGTATAGCATTTTTGTCCAAGTGCTGGGCTGGCAGAGATGGGCAGATCCCTGGGACTTCCTCCTAGCCTAGCCTGCTTAGCAAGCTCCAGGCCAGTAATAGATCCTGTATCAATAAAGAAAGCTGGAGGGCTCAGCAGTTAAGAACTCTTGCTGCTCTTACAGAGTACCTGGGTTCAGTTCCCAGCACCTATGAGGTAAGTCACAACTGTCCATAACTCCCTTTCCAGGAGATCTAATGCCCTCTTTTGGTTTCCACAGGCTCTTGCACATTCATGGTGCACCTAAATGCATGCAAGCACACACACACGTACATAATCATTAGTAAGTGAATCTTAAGGATAAAACAAAGCAGACAGTTCTTGTGGGATGACACCTATGCTGTCTTCTGCCTCACATACCTACATAGGCATACACATGCACATTCACACAAACAGGCACCCACATGAACATCCACATCCACATGCACACACACACATCACATGCACACGCACATATACAGGCACACATAAAAATGCACACACAGGCACACATGGACATCCACATGCACACATACAAGCACATACAAACAGCACACATGCACACAAACGAGCACAGAGAAAAAGAAAACTGGTTACAGCTCCTGTATTTTAATGATACAGTTATCTGTCAAAATCTCTCTTGCATTTTTCTCTTAGCTTTGAATCATAAAAAATGACCCATTCCAGATACCAACGTTAGCAAGCTGGAGTATGTGTTATCTCTTAAGAATTTCAGGGTTTTGAGTAATTTTATCATAAAATTATTACAGCTTCACATACTTCTGAAAAAATAGTTTGTTAAAGAATATAAACACTCTGGTAGAACTGTTTAGTTGCTTACTAACCAACAATTATTTTAAGTACATTGTACAAACATATGGTGACCTAGCATTTTTCAGAGGGGATAGTATAGATTCCAACTTTATTTTGTCTCTATGGTAAACTGTTGATAAAATGGTAAAATATGACTATATTCTTCTGCGCTTACCTGCCTTGTAGCAATTACAGCAAGTACAGCCAATAGGATTCAGCAAACAATTAAAAATCCCTACTTTCACTAATGATCATAGTTCATAAATATTCTATTACTATGTTTATTAAGTCTGAGAAAAATCACAGCTGAAATTGGTAAGGCTTTAAAACAAGAAGAGATGATTCCCTTACTCACCGAGAATGCAACTTTGTGGTTGAGGATAAACTCACCTCCTTAGCAGCTGTAAAACACAAGATGCTCAGTGAAAATATTGCCATCAGTTCACTCCTTTTAACTGGGGTTTTGTTCGCAGCCCAGCAGGCTTGGAGATGAGATGAAAAGAATAATTAAGAATAGGTCCTTCTCTGAGTCAGACACATTGGCTGAATTTCAGTCGCTTATGTATAAGAGCAAAGCAACAGACCAGGCACCTCCTATTTGTTCAAAGACTTTTATACACAAAGCTACAAGAGAAATCAAAACTTGATAATTTGAGAATGAAGAAAAGGGAACTGAGTTGGACAGTCTTTACGGCTGCTGGCATTTAGTCACCCACTTCTACCGAAGGATGTACCTGCCATTTGGCTGGGAACCCCTGAAACCTGGAACTACCAGTTGACATGGAAATATCAACTGGTGTTTCTCATTTCCGCACACATTTTTGAGACCAATGTCTGTTTTCCTTTTCTGATTTAAAAATGCTATTTGCTATTCGGTTCCATTGGTCCTCCTGTCTGTTCTTATGCCAAAACCAGGCTGTTTTCAGTACTGTAGCTCTGTAGCAGAGTTTGAAGTCAGGGATTGTGATGCCTCAAGAACTTCTTTTATTGTACAGGATTGTTTTGGCTATCCTGGGTTTTTTGCTTTTCCATATGAAGTTGAGTACCATTATTTTGAGGTCTGTGAAGGATTTTGCTGGGATTTTGATGGGCATTGCATTGAATGCGTAGATTGCTTTTGATAAGATTGCCATTTTTATTATGTTAATTCTGCCTACCTAAGAGCATGGGAGTTCTTTCCACTTTCTGGTGTCTTCTTCAGTTTCTTTACCTTCGAACACCTGATTTTTGACAAAGAAGCAAAAAATATCAAATGGAAAAAAGAAAGCATATTTAACAAGTGGTGCTGGCATAACTGGATATCAACATGTAGAAGAATGAAAATAGACCCATATCTATCACCATGTACAAAACTCAAGTCCAAATGGATCAAAGACCTCAACATAAAATCAGCCACACTGAACCTTATAGAAGAGAAAGTGGAAAATACACTTGAACGCATTGACATAGGAGACCACTTCTTAAATAGAACCCCAGCAGCACAGACACTGAGAGAAACAATTAATAAATGGGACCTCCTGAAACTGAAAAGCTTCTGTAAAGCAAAGGACATGGTTAACAAGACAAAATGACAGCCTACGGAATGGGAAAAGATCTTAACTAACCCCACATAAGACAGAGGTCTGATCTCCAAAAGATACAAAGAACTCAAGAAATTGGTCACCAAAAGAACACATACTCCAATAAAAAAAATGGAGCACAGACCTAAACAGAGAAGTCTCAACAGAGGAATCTAAAATGGCTGAAAGACACTGGAGGAAATGTTTAACATCCTTAGTCATCAGAGAAATGCAAATCAAAACAACTCTGAGATTCCATCTTACACCTATAAGAATGGCCAAGATCAAAAACACTGATGACAACTTATGCTGGAGAGGTTGTGGGGAAAGGGAACACTTCTGCATTGCTGGTGGGAATGCAAGCTGGTACAACCCCTTTGGATGTCAGTGTGGCGATTCCTCAGAAAATTAGGAAACAACCTTCCTCAAGACCCAGTAATACCACTTTTGGGTATATATCCAAAGGATGCTCAATCATGCTACAAGGACATGTGCTCAACTATGTTCATAGCAGCTTTGTTTGTCATAGCCAGAACCTGGAAACAACCTAAATGCCCCTCCATCAAAGAATGTATAAGGAAAATGTGGTACATTTACACAATGGAGTACTACACAGCAGAAAAAAATAATGACATCTTGAATTTTGCAGGAAAATGGATGGAGCTAGAAAACATTATTTTGAGTGAGGTAACCCAGACACAGAAAGACAATTATCACATGTACTCACTAATAGGTGGTTTTTAAACATAAAGCAAAGAAAACCATCCTACAAACCACAATCCCAGAGAACTTAGACAACAATGAGGACACTAAGAGAGACTTACATAGATCTAATCTATATGGGAAGTAGAAAGTAGAAAAAGACAAGATCTCCTGAGTAAATTGGGAGCATGGGGACCTTGCAGGAGGGCTGAAGGGGGAGGGGAGAGGCAGGGAGGGGAGCAGAGAAAAATGTAAAGCTCAATAAAAATAAATAAATAAAAATTCTATTTGCTTTAAGTGGGTCATTCCTACATTAGGAGAAAAATAAATTTTGTTTCAGACATATATTTGAAATAACTATGACTATCTAACACAACATTAAAAAAAATACAGAGCCACAACCTGTTGGGGCATTGGAGAAACATGGTCCCAGAGGCATCCACACTTGCGTCCCCCCTCCCCCCACCCTGTAAGTCTTGGTTACCCAGTTTGTAGGTGACCATGCTCATGTTAGGACATTCATTTGACCTCTGATCTTGGCATCTTTGGGTCACCTGTGTCCTTGATGCATCATTTTCACCCAAGACCTTTTTCATCTCACCTGCCCTCTGGATGCTGACATTTTTATTTTGCTTTGTGCAGCTGATGCAACTCTTACCCAGACAAGGATCTCTCCTTAATGTTCTAGTTGATCTCATTTCTAAGCCTGCTGGGCTTGGGAAAGAAACCCTTGGAGTAATGAGTTAAGTAGATTTCCAGGGTCATGGTGACCTTGAGGCATACCATGAGTTGTCTTTATTACCTTGGCTGTTCTGTTCAGACTGGAGAAGAGAATCTGGCAAGACTGTCACAGACCTACCCACGGGGGACATCACTGGTCCCTTTGGTACAGATGTGATGATATCTGCATCACATCCCTTCTTCTCAAGTTTCAGGGATTGTTGAGGAAGAGGGAGCAGAAAGACTGTAAGAGTCAGAAGTGGTGGATGATCACAGCAAAACCCCTCTCTGGACAACACAGGGGTGTGGCACGCGTGAACTCATAGTGGATGACCTTCATTCAGGGCTGTGCACTGGATCAGGACTATTGCACATGTAAACTATTGCACAGCGGATGCAGCAGACATGTTCAGGATCTGGGCTGTTGCTCATGAGAGCTCACAGTGGATGTCCCTGCATCAGAAAACAAGCACAAAATCAAGCCAGGTGAGAGCCTAGCAATGGGGGAAGGGGCTCAGGAAGCCCCACCCAAACCTGAGGACATACCAGCACCTGATGGCTGCTAGGTGACAGCTGATGGCTGCTCAGGGTAGAAAAGTCATTTTTCTTCAAAGCTGTGACCCCTGGGAGGCTGCCCATGCTCCAGCAGAGGATCCTACACCCACATACGTACTGGTAGCACTAACAGTTATTAATGAGAAAATAACTTAAGGGAGAAAGGAGTTTGCTTTCTCACAGTTCCAGGTCACAGTTCATCACTGCAGGAAGTCAAGGAAGCAGGGACTTAATGCAGCAGGTCACATCACTTCTGCAGCTAAGAGCAGAAGGCGATGCATGCACACTACTGCTCAGCCCTGTTCTCTGTCATTCAGTCCATGATCCACCACAGGGGACCAGTCTCCCTAATCCAAACAGTCCTCAATAGGCATGCCCACAGGCCAGTCTAATGTAGACAGTTTCTCATTGGGACTCCTGCCCAGGTGATTCTAAACTCTGTCAAGTTGACCATTAGAACCAACAACCACACCAGCTGAGTATGGGAATTCCTTTTAGCCAGCTTCCTGATCCATCCACACACAAGCAAGTGTCCTCACCTTCCCAGCTCCATGCCTTTCCGGCCATGATGGTGCAGCTTCTCAGAGTATAGTCTGGTGTGGGAGGTCCTTCTGTCTATGTGTTGATTTTATTGGTTAATGAATAAAGAAAACTGGCTTGGCCTATAGCATGGGAGGAAGAGGGCGGATTCAGAGAGAAGCCATGGGTCCTCCGCCTGAGACAGACGCTGTGAACATTAGCTGGTAAGCCACTGCCATGAGGCGATACACAGATTAATAGAAATGGGTTAAATTAAGATGTAAGAGTTGGCCAATAAGAAGCTAGAGCTAATGGGCCAAGCAGTGATTTAATTAACACAGTTTCTGTGTGATTATTTTGGGTCTAAGCTAGCCGGGCGGCCAGGAACCAACAAGCAACCCTCCCCCAACAATAGTCAGGTGTTTGGTTACAGCAATAAGAAAAGTAGCTAAAATGTCTATAATTTGGGTATTTTCTAAAGGGAGTATAAGATAATTTATATGAAAAGATGTGAATATATTAAAAGATAAATCTAGTAGGTGTACATTGTTAAGTTAAATAAAGAAATCACATGTGCTCCATATTAAATATCAACAAAATCTTGCTGTTCAGAAAGCTTTTGTAAGATACACAAAGTCAGATAATAGTTTGAACTTCCCCACCTCTCACCTTCACTGAATCTTACTAGAATTTTGTTGCTTCAGCAAGCTGGGAGGAGTCTAGTGGCTGGTGCTTGTGCTGCATGGTGACTTTTCCTCTGGGCACGTTAAAAGGACATCTTGGCCTGTCCCTGGTAGCCATGACAACTGGAGCAGAACAGTACTGTATCAGCTGGTATATGGTAATGGTGACAGAGCTATTGCCTCCCTAAATAGTCGAGGAAGGAAGGGTTAGGAGACCATCACTTGGGAGCCCTCCCCCAATGAGAGATGCTAGAGTGTATGGGAAATGAAAGGGTTAACTGAAATCTGTGTTCTATGAGATCACCATCCACGATGAAGAGGGACTTGGTGAGAATGCAGCTCTTTGCGGGGGGGGGGTGTCACTCATGTTCCTGTATATAACTCCCCATTTCATGGTCTGTAAGGAAACCCCATAAGCTCACCAGTCTCACCTTTGACCTGTCATGGATGCTGCTGTGGATGCACATCTGGGGTGATGACACATTTGATTTCCTGCAATTTTATGATTGGCATATGTGGTAGTTTGAATGTGACTGGCCCTCATCATCTCACAAGGAGTGGCCCTATGAGGCGGTGTGGCTTTGTTGAAGTGGGTACGGTCTTGTTGGAGGAAGTGTGTCACCGTGAAAGCGGCCTTTGATGTTTCCTCTGCTTGGAACATCACCTGGTGTGTCAGTCAACCTCCTGTTGCCTGCAAGATAGAGGACTCTTAGCTACTCTTTCAGCGCCTTGTCTGCCTGCATGCCGCCATGCTCCCTGCCATGATGACAATGGACTGAACCTCTGAAACTGTACGCTGCCACCTCAATTAAACCTTGATAAGAGTTGCCAAAGTTATGGTGTCTCTTCACAACAATGAAATCCTGGTTTCTAAAGTTTAAGGGGGATTGCAGATAACATCCCCATAATGGCTTGTTCTTCCATACCAGACACCACCATGCAGACCACCGCCATTGTTAAAGCCACAATACCTGGTACACATACAACCAGGCCTTAGCCGAGGCTATGCTCTTTAGAGGTCTAGGTATTTACACTTCTTACCAGTGCCTGCTGTTCAACTCCATCTTGTCTCTCGGTCCCAGAGTCCAGGGACTGCAACACAGCTTGGTCAGACCATCCTTTCTTTGTGCTTGTCATCAGAGCATCGATCCCCAGCCACTCTATTCCATGTACATCTCTGTCTTCTCCCAAAGTTTGGACCCTTTCCACCCAAAGGCCTGTGGGGTAGGATGCTTTACATCCCCAGTCCTTGAAGTACACAGTAACTGCCAACCCTCCCCAAGGCAGCGACTTCAAGACTCAGACTTTAAAAGACATTTTGTGATTTCTGTAAGGAAACAAAAGGGGGGAGTTATGTGATTTTCAACTGTATTTGCAGCAACCAAGACATGGAGTAACAGTTGCTATGTAAGTAGCACCAGAATAGAATAAGATCCAAACAGTGAAGGAGGGGGATTGGATAGCAGCAGTACCAAGTGATCTCAAGATAACACATCTAACATCTCTAACCATGGACTAAATCAGCTCTCAGACAATGGCCTTGTGCTCTGCAGGCTGCCTGGTGGGTTAGAGTTTTGTCTTTGTTTTGGTTTGGTTTTGTTGTTGTTGTTGTTATTGATCACAGTCTAAATGACGCTTTAATTTTCACTTTTTTTTGGTTTGACTCATTGCTCTAAACCTTTCCTTCTCTCTTCTATTAGTGTCAAACCAAAGGATGTATGCTCAGTTGGCAAAGTTGGCAAGAAGCTACTATTGACTCCTAGTGTCAAGTTGCTACATCTCAATGGGAAAAATCTCTGAGTCCTTGGAGGGATGGGTGTTTGTACACTTGGAGGAGGAAGGAGTCCAGAATGGCCAGAATAATAAACAGCCAGAGACTAGAAGAAGGAAGCTAAGATCTAAAGGACGATTGGAACCAAGGACCCAGAGATAAGGGACAATGATATGACTCAGTGGGTGAAGCCTGTTGACCTGAATTCAACCCCCAGGAGACATATGGCTGAGGAAGAGAACCAAGGACCCAGAGACAAGTGGAATTTTAAATATAATAGCTAAGCAGGGACAACCAGGATCCAACTGTACCAAGACACACAGGGCAGAGCTGGCTCAGTACTCTAGAGCTGTGAACACTTCAACACAGGCAATGTGCATCATTGACTGACATCAGCTATGAAACCCAGGCCCTCAAGAGTTTTGCTGGCCTGTTTCTTCCAATACTCGCATGGATGGTGTTATCACATTATCTAAGAACATATGGTAGGGATGTTGGCTACTCCATCACAATAGCCATAGCATGAGATAGCACATAAACTTGTCCTAACAGAGTGTGAAGAAATCCAATAATATTCAAAGTCTATCCATGAATAAAACTACACATACAGAGATGAAAAAAATGTTTGTGCTTTGTTTTTTTTGTTGCTGTAACGATCCCTTCTTCATGATTGTAATGATCAATACTGATACCTACGATTCTACAGAAAGAAGATAAGAGGAAATGTAGAAAATGAAGACTTGCCATCATAAAATATCAAATTGTATACTTCAAAGATTCAAGGATGACAGCCAAAAATTATTCATGACAATTACAAGCCCCCAAAGAAATCCATAGCAAACGTTAGGGTAACATGTGGTTTTGTTCTTTTCCAATCATTGTATAGCATCACATGTATAGGCCGTCACACTAAGGAAAGCACACAGCAGTAGAAATACTGGTCATGTGCTCAAGAGAAAACAGGCAGTCTCAGTGTTTGAAGGCAGATGATGTGCTCAGTCAGTTCATCCATTCATTCACTCATGAAGTCATACTTTGACCAAGCAATTATTCCTAAATAAAAATGAAATACTGCGTTAGAAGGGATGAAAGCTTGGAAGGTCCCTGCCTTGTGAAGTTCCTTGTGACCAGAGAAGACAGTCACTAAGCATGTTGTTTTCTTGCAGGTCGGTAAGGGCTGCGATGGGTAAGGCACAAGAGCCCTACGCAGACACTGGGAAGCAAGCCTTTGGGGATGGCATTCTTGGCCACGCTAGGAAAAGGGGCTCTGTTACTCTAGAGGTCTGCCTCATTTAAAAAGACAAAGCAACCCAAATGAACAAAAGCGTCTTTGATGTTTTGTCTGTACCAAGGAGCTTGGCTCAGGTATTGCAAACCTTGAATTTTATTCACCTGACTGGGCTTCCAGGTGACATTTGGATCTTTTAAAAGGACAAGGGTCTGTCATCACTGAGAACGTCTGAAGTATTTTTAAATCCTGAAAGTGCTCCTTGAAGAGAGGCAACAGCCCTCTGAGCAAAGCGGCACCGTTACAATAAATGTCAAAGACCCCAAAGGGACCAAGATGAAGGGGGTGATACTCCCAGGGAGGAATCTCTGGGATTTAAAATATATTCTCCTCTAAAAGAGCATCCCTTTTATGGAAGAGCTAGTGTGCAGATCTGGTTAGCCAGGATTTAGTGCTTTTGGTACTAGCGCCTTTGTTTAAATGCTGAACAATAATGATTTTTTTTTTAAGTGGCCCTGTTAAGCATGGGAACTTGGATCCGATGAAGTGGATTTGGGTCTCAGCCCAGCCTCAGAGTGTAACACCAGGATAGTCATTTAAATCACACTTCAGCCACCATTTTCTTTCTAATCATTTTATTGTGAGGGTTGCCAAACAAAAGGAAAGGCTTTCACAATAAGCATCCATAACCCTGTCGCAGAATGTTGATGGATGTTTCCTAGTTCCCTTATGGCATTCCTATTGTGTGCCTGTGCAAGCCCCCACAGTGGCATCCATTTGGAGTCCACCTTAGTTTCTAGAGTCTATCAAAGTAAGCTCCCCCTAAGTATCAGCTTATAAATAACTAACTAAAGTCAAGGGTTTGCTTGAACTTTTTTTCTTTTGATGCAAAACATATCTGTGAAAACGCCAGCAGTTATGCAGTAGGAAGGAACACAGGAGGTCAGCATAGATATATGGGTTCACTCTTGGTTGGCTATTTCATTTTTGTGTATTGGGCATTGTATAAAAGGTTTAAGATATTGTAGTGAGTTAGAAATGATGAACAGGTAGAAGAGAGATAATTACAAACGAAACCAGGAAAGTATGAAAGGGACTGGGACAGAAAGGGCAGGTTGCCCCGAGACCATGTAGATGAGGGAATTAAATTTACAGGCCATGGAAAATGAGTGATAGGTTATGAGAGGACCCTGATCCAGAGGAAGTTTATATGGTTCAATTCCTTGAAGGAAATCAATAAGGACAGGGGGGCAGCATGTGGACATTCTGAAAGCATAGACGTGAAGATTTTGTCTTTATGAGACCGAAGTGAAGACCCAAGAGGTCTTGTGGCCCACAGGCTTCCAGAGCCAGTACTACAAGGAAGGGAGGTCAGCCCCACATGAGTACCTTGGGGGAAACCAAAGCACTGGACACATGAAGCTGAACTTAGTTGAGGCCCAGCCTCTGGCACTGAGTAACTAAATCACCCTAATTTCTACCTGGTGAACCGCCCTTAGATGAAAGCTAATATCAACATTTGTAGATATAGGTGCATGAAGCTATTATATATGTTTCCATGCAACTAATCCAGTTTCGTTATTGTTGTTATTTTTGATTTAACAGATTCGTGTTGAAAGCTTGGTGCAAGATAATTTTACTTGAACTAAGGAAGGCACAGCACACCCATGGGACCTCCGCCTTAGTTCACAGCTAGGCAGGGTCAGTCCTTGATTTATTCTTCTTAGTGACCAGTTCCAGGAACTTCTTAGTTTTGAACAATGACCATAAAAAGCAGTTAATATTTATGAGCGTTTACAGTGCACCAGCACAGTTCTGAGCTCCTTACTTGATTGCTTCACTCAGCAGGACACATAACTACTTTATTTTTGTTCGGATTCACAGATGAGGGAACAGGCACAATGAGTTAGTGGCCAGTTCAAGCCGTATCACAGGAGTTGGGGTCAGAGTTCCAGTGTAAGTGGTACCTACACCTATTGTTCCAACCACTATGCTATGTATTAGGTGACCAATTCATGCATAGCTGTGGTCCATGGAGAGGTGGCATGCACCTGATGGTGTTAAAGCCCGTGTCACCCTGCAGTAGACAATGCTAACGTGACCTAGCTTGTTGCTATCAATATAGCCAATCACCGAAGGCTATGTGTGTCTTAGATGAAGATGCTCTCTGGTCAGGAAATGTCAGAGCTGGGACTCTGGTTTGGGTGAGCAAGCAGACGCTGTCCTCGGTTTTATAGTGGGCTGCTCAGCTGTCTCTGAGAGTAGGTGTGGTGACCTCTTTTTCTGGCACCTCATAAGCTTAGATTAATTATCACAGCATATTATAAATCAGATAAGTTCATTCGAGATTTTAGCCTGGAATTTGATGTATAGCAACACCCAACTAAAGAAACTAGCCTGTGGTTTTTTAGAATATCCTATTTTCTACACTCACTGTTTTTTTCATGCTTTCTTTCTTCAAACCTTTTCTCCCCCCGGAACTTTTTCTGCCCTATTCTTACTCTCAACTAATAACTTTTTAGCTGAGAAAATTAAAAGCAGTCAAAAGTGAACACCCATAAGTACTTTATGACATCTAACTGGCCTTGCACATGAGACCGGTACGATGTAATCCATTCCTTCAAATAGGGTGCAGCATCTTGACTCCTTGGCAAGATGAACCTCTGAACTTCCTGATAAAACTAGACTTCTGCTTCCTGAGTTCTATTCAAGGGCATTGCCCAGCAATTCTTT
>PVIU01026248.1:0-22359 GCA_004026605.1 Ondatra zibethicus | reverse complement strand
TATAAACTACAGGGGCAAGCTCTTCCTTTGATGAGTTTGGGAATTCCTCCAGTTTATTCCAGCTACAAACTGGAGGGGAACCCAAGGTACAGACATCACGAATGAGCAAAAGAAGATCATTCACACAGCTCTAGGCTCAGGATTTCAGGAAAGCCATTCTCTCTACAGCAAGTCCTTGGGTCTCTGTAGCCAAGTAACAAGTCTTTGACTCTATCCACGCTTCAAAGCTCTTAATTCTCCCTGCAAAGGTCAGAAGAGGCTTGATCCATCAAGGGAAATTTGAGCGGAGTTTGAAGGCTGAGTAAGAGGTCACCTGGCAGAACCAGAAAGACAGAGGCAGCCAAGAAAGCAGAGGCATGGATAGCACCCAGCTTCAGATGGCTCTAAGAGCTGAGCAGGGAGTGTGGAGACAACACAGAAGGGTGCTGAGGCTGGGAAAGGAGGAAGGTCTGGCATCATCTCCAGAGCTGGGAAGGGCGGAAGGCCTGACATCTCTAGGCTGGGAAAGGAGGAAGGTCTGACATCTCTAGGCTGGGAAAGGAGAAAGGCCTGACATCTCCAGAGCTGGAAAAGGAGGAAGGCCTGACATCTCTAGAGCTGGGAAAGGAGGAAGGTCTGGCATCATCTCCAGAGCTGGGAAGGGCGGAAGGCCTGATATCTCTAGAGCTGGGAAAGGAGGAAGGTCTGACGTCTCTAGGCTGGGAAAGGAGAAAGGCCTGACATCTCCAGAGCTGGAAAAGGAGGAAGGCCTGACATCTCTAGAGTGGGAAAGAAGGAAGGTCTGATGTCTCTAGAGCTGGGCCACAGCAGGTGAGCGGTACAGCTGAAGCAAAGGCAGGCCCATGCTCCCTCCACAGATGACAGAAGGGCTCAGCATTTCTCTCTGTATTTTATAGAATTCTCTCCATCACAGCAAAGTATTTTGGTTACTATAAATAGGACCTAATGGTTCTAAGGTGCAAGTGCGATAGGATATAGAGGGTTTTTTTTTTTTCTGCCAAAGCAAAGCATGTAGATTCTTTGGAAAAGTAGAACCAATGGAGTAATGAATTGTGTCCCTAGCTTACATAATATAAAAATGCTAGAACAATCTCATATAGTATATCCCCAAACATATCTGGTTTTTTGCTCAATCTGTCCTTTTTCACAACTAATCTGTAATGACAAAATTGACGTAAGCCATGTTTTTAACTTGGAGAGTGTGGGAAAGAGTTTATCGTTCAGGATGTGTGAAAAACTACGTGTGCTACCAAAAAGAACCAATAATTCTTGATTTAAATTTAACAGCCTTATTCACAGTGGCAATAAAATATTACTGGCCCTGCAAAGCCGAATTTACTCAGGCAGTAACTCACAGTATCTGAAATACAGTCTTTGATTTCATGTTGAGTCATTATATCAGTAAAAGTTACCAAAAATAAATCCATTTGACTTCCAGTATTTTATACAATAAATTGAGCCATTTCTCCCAGTGTCAAGTCAGCTTTGAAATTCATGAGCTTATAATAGTGGAAACCTACACAATATCAAGGAAATGGCACGCTATCTGCCATAAATATGTCTGAAGACTAACAGATGTGATCCTGTCCCTTCTTGTGTTTGAGGCGCCTTTTGCTCTTTGGGATAATCTAAAGCTCTCAGTGTGAGCTGAATGTCACATGTGGGATCCCTTTCGATATCCAAGGTTGTTTTAAAAGGTGATGAGGCCCATGACTGATCAGTGTGAACTGCACACACAGAAAGCCCAAGTATATGCAACCGAGAGATCCCCTGGCTGCCCGGGTAGGGCACCAGAAGAAACGGGGGTGTCGATGCAGCAGACGAGGGTCATTCCCCACAACAAGATGCTTAGTTACCCATGGCTTTCTAGACAAAGAACACATCAACCACCTTCATCTATTGTAAGTTGCGGGCTTCCTGGGGGCAGGAACTATGCCTTCTTCCTTCTTAGCATCCTCAATCCTTAGCACAATAATATTAGGGCCATGCATTCACTTATATTTATCGCAGGATTTCTTTGGTGCCTGAAATGAGCCGAGGGTGGTGCCAACTGATGGAAAGACAAAATTAATAATAAAAATTTTACAAAGAAAGGTTACTTGCCATAACCCCTACTCGTAAACATGTAACAGGACAGCTGTCAAACCACAAGACACAAGAAAGGAGGGAGGAAAAAGAACAAAGAAAATCTGTAGCAACCTTCATGGTTTCCAATCACCTACTGTTTAGCAGTGAAAAGATATACATCCCATTCCTGGAAAGAAACCAGTGTCCCCACGGGGAAAGCATGCAGGATTCGGAGGTAAAAGGCCAAGGCAGACAAAAGACCCTTCATGTGATCATTATCAGCATAGGCCCGAGACGCTGTCAGCATCTCATTTCAGAAGGATTTATTAATATCTGTGTCGAGCGCTAAGATAAAAGGGGGAGGAGGTAGGGAGGGTGGCGGTTCTCGGACTGTCAGCCAAGTGGTAGACTGCCACAGCAGAGGGACTTTGATGGGATCTCTCACATCCCTGCAAACTGGCTCCCTGTGTGGGCACTAGAGGTCATTTTCTCCATGGTCGCTTAGTAACTACCAGGAATGCTGAGGTGGCTTCTGCTGCCGGGCTGCAAAGGCACAGGCCAGCCTGAACTCAGGCCCAATACAATTACGGGAGCACAGACCACCATCCCCAAAGGCTTTCTAGGCATCATGAACAAAAGAATGGAACTTAACCAGGGAAAGCCAGGGAGATAAACAGGACATTTGGCCATCCTGGCCTTGTGACAGCTCTCGCAAAGGATATGATGTTAAAAATAGACTCAACAAACATTCACGCAGAGACGGTATCTGGGAACAGCACAGAGATGAATGACATCCGTGCCCTGAAAACACCTTACTGGAAGAAGCTAGCCAGAGCCGGCATATATGCTGCGCACAGCAAGGCAGACACAGTATATATCAACTAGAGAGAAAAGCCCTTCATTCTTGCTAGTTCCCCTGCCTTCAATGCCCATGCTGATAACCTAAAATAGGACCCAGGCAGAAAGATCCCTGAAGAATGAACAGAATCTTCGCTGGCCTTAGAGACAATAGCATATGGCTTATTCCCCCCAAATACCTAGATCACAGTTTGACACACCCTCCCTGCAGTATACACTAGGCAAGGAGGCCCATACGCCGGCCCTTCTTCTGCAGGGAGTTACCAGCTTTAGTCTTGAGTTGCTCTTGACTACGAAGGAAAACATTAGAGATCAGGCACTCAGATCCCTTAGGCTACAGAATTCCAAATTCCAGGATCATGACTGACCACTAAATCCTAGAATTCCCCCCATTTCTCTAATATTTCAGTCCTCCTGGGATAGTCAGGCCTCTAGCAGCCTAAATTCAAGAATTTTTGGATAAGGTAACATAGCTGCTCAGGTATTCTGAGGGGAATCAGAGACTATATTGACGGTGGCCCTGTATGTGCCTGTAGGAGCCATCCAGTTTCTCATAAGCTGAGATGATACTGTTCTTTTCAGGAAAATGAGAACCACAATAGAGTCCAGAACTGAGGATGATGTCTTTCTCTGTTTCCATTCCGTAACTGTGTTTGTCATGAGTCTTCAAACAGTACTACAAACAAATAGGCTGCACATTCTTGTTTAATCTTTTACTGATGCTCTCATATTTGATATCTCCTTGTTTAGATGATGTAGCATAAAAGAGTTCTTGGGGACCAGAGAGATGGTTCAGTGTAAAAAAACAAAACAAACAAACAACAAAAAAAAAACACTTGTCACACAAGCAAGAGAAAGAAAGTTTAGATCCCCAGCACCCACAGAGATGTCAAGTGGACACGGTGGCTTGTCAGTAATTCCAGCAACAGTGGCCCCCAGAACAAACAAGATAGCAAGATGAGATTTATTGGTGAGCGCCAAGGTTCAACTGAGAGCCTCTACCTCAATGAATAAGGTACAAAGTAATCGACCTTAGGTCTCACACATACATGTGCACCTGCAGTCAGACATACACTTACACACATGTGCCCACACATACATTACACTCACGCATACCATACACACACACATACATAAGAAAAAATACAAACAAATCTAAAAGGGGGTGGGGCTGCTTGGGCACACACTTACAAAAACTAAGGATGGCTTGGTGGGGAAGAGGAATGTGTATTTGCGGGGAGGCTGCTAAAAGAATCAGTGTCATTCAACCTGTGAGCCACCTATTGTTAAGGCTTCTTAAAATGAAAACGATGTAATGAAATACTACAGAGAGAAGTGAACAGAGTAGAGTGGACTAGAATAGAACAGAATGGGAATGCTGTGGTGGCCTCACATTTCCAAGACAATTATCTGGTGAACGTGGACCGTGGTGAGAGGCCAGGATGGTGTCAAAATGACACTCTGAAGAGGCAAATGAACATTTTTTACAGAATGATTTTAGTTGTAATTAGACCAAGCCCCAGAGACATTGAAACTTACAGTTAAGTGGAGAATGACAGGGACAAGGAGACACAATCTGGATATAACCATCTTGCTGGATTTCTGCAGTTTGGGCATGTGTCTACTTGTTTGGAGTTTTGTGTCTGTTTGGTTTGAGTCTCATCGTACAGTCCTGACTTCCCTAGAACTCACCAGGCTGTCCTCAAAACTGCGACAGTCCTCCTGCCTCTGCCTCCAAGTGCTGGGATTACAGTAATGAGCCACCATGCCTGGCACGCCTACATCTTATTCCATAGACGTTAGAAAGCCACACAGTAAACTTAGCCCTATGAACTGCAAAAGTTATATAAACTTGATTTTTCTAACAAGTTTTATAATTTTAATAGTTATAAGAGATTAAATATCTCTAAAAACCTAACGAGGTAATTTCTAAATAATCAAAGAGTTTCAACATTCTCAAGTATTGTCCTACTCAACAAGGAGATGTTCTGCCTCAATAAAGTTCATGACTCAGAGCAGATAGAACACCGAAATTAGATTGGTATTTATCCTTGACTGTTAAAAAAAATAACCTCAATCTTAAAACACATGCACAAAACAAATAAATAAGAAATATCTTTGATTAATCAATGCAGTGCTCTGAGTATAATTTATTCTTTCTGATCAGTTCAATTTTGCCGTAATTAAAAAATGTTTTCCTAATTAAGACATAACTATTCCAATTGGGGCTCTTGAAATTACTTGTTTTACAACACTGAGTTAAAAGTGGCCTGACCTTTTCAAAAGTATGTGATTCAAATTTATTGACAAAAAGTGACAGACTTGTAAGTCATTTAAGAGTAGTAAAAACAATGGAAATAAAAACCTTTTATAAGATATTCAAGCTTGCTTCTTTCTTAACCTAGCATACCTATCTATCTATAAAGATATGGATGCTCCTGCTGTATTTCTGTGTACTTCCCTGCCACAGAGGCACACATATGGTAGGCACTTGAACTGCATAAGGTACACTCAATTGACTCAAGTGTCTCCTTTAATCAACAGAGAGCCATCAGTTCAATATTTCAGAGTCCCAGCCACTCAACTGTCCCCATGATGCATTGTCCGAGCAGCCTGCAGAAGATTACATAAGCAATGAAAAAGCACAAAGAACAGAGACTCAACCATTTGAACTTTGTTAAGGCCATGCCCAGTAGTTATTACTATCAGTGCTCAAAGGATAACAAAGTATTCTAATCATTATCTTTAGCCAAAAAATTAAATTTCTCCAAATTTAAATAATCTAGTCCATAGATGTTAGAACGCCACATGGTAAACTTGGCCCTTAGAACGACAAAAGGTATATAAGCTTGATTTTTCAAAACCAAAATCTAATGAGGAAAATGTGGTTTTCTCTCTTGCTTTCCCCATCATATCTAAAGGCCAACAGTGTAGAAAATAAATAAATAGGGATCCTTGATAATTCTCTCCTACATCCCTCCTGATTCCAGGACACCCACCTCAAATTAAGAACCCAAGTTCTCGGCCGAAAGAAGGCTGAGTGTTAGGGAACACCACAAACGATCAGCTTTTTCTCTTGTGGCACAGATCACGGCACACATCCAAAGGGGAAGTCTGTGGGCTGATTTCCAAAGATATCAGTATAAAGCCAACAACTCTAGAGCTGGGGTCTCTCCCTTCGCTGTGTTTGAGAACTGCGATCAAGAGCTTGCAAAACTTTAGTGCTCTGAAGAATTGCAGAGCAAAAAAGAATGAAACTTGTTTTACCTTATTCCTAAAGAAAGATTTCTAACAAAAAGAAACACAGAAAATAGGAAGGATTAGCGAGGCAGAAAACCCCATTGTCTGCTGGTACAGTTTCCCTCTGTGGTCCCAGAGACCACAGCTGCGATTCAAAGCTGGCTTGTCAACCACTCAGCCTAAAATGGTGCCACAATTCCCAGTAACACAGACAAGTGTAATGAATTTAGGGAGCAAAAAGCAATTGTTATTAGCTCAATCCACACACTCAGAAAAGGGACAAGTAGGTTACAAACTGCCATAATTCACTCACTCGCTCTGCAACTCCCCTGTGGGAAGCCCTTTGCAGAAACACGAAGTGGCAAGATTCTTCACAGGCACAGAGCTGTAAGTAGTTAGCAATGAAGGGGCAAGAATCCTAGAGCTTATAATCAGGTAGAGGACAAAAGACTGACACAGAGTTTAAAATCAAATATTGTTAATATCATCGAAGGGGTCTAAGGAACACAGGAGTCTGAGATTACCTCTAGTTTATGTGACCAGACAAGGTTTGGGTTTTTAAAGGAGATCACATTTAAACTAGGTCTTGAAGGACGAGTAGCATTTTAAAAAGCAGAGGAGGACGAACAAGTTAAAAAATGAAATGTGCGCCAATGTTGGCAATTCCCAGAAGGTTAGGATGTGTGTGTCAGCATTGCTGGTGGCTTGAATCCATGGTGCCTGTCAATGGGATTCAGGCCTGGTATATGGGAGAAAAGCAAACAGGAAGGAAAGATAGGCTGGGTGAAAAGGCAGGGCGCCCCTGAGACAAAGCCTCCTAATCTGGATTTTATCTGAGACAAAAGGAACTATTACCAACTGTGTTTCTAAACAAAAAGGAAAAACAGAGAAGGAAAAGGAGAAGAGAGAGGGAGAGAGAAGACAGCCAGAATGGCAGATATTACATTGGACTTATAATAATGGAAAATTAATAGACATAACTGCCAAGAATATTAACACTTTGTCACCACTTGGGTGGTATGGTGTACTATATTCAGTAGCAACTGCTCAGATTTGGAAGACAATGTTATTTATATCATCTGCTACTCAGTTCAGTAAACCCTTCCTATCACCTGGGTCTCACCACTTCCACACCAGGGCACGTCACAGCAAGCCGCGCTGTGTCCAGCCCTCCACAGGGGACATTACATTTCTCAGCAGCTTGAGAGGTGGAGAAGCATTTCTCTGAGTTAATTCTCCCTTACTGTTTGGGCTTTGGATCCCAAATCTGAGGGTGTAACATGAAGGCATTTTTTTTTTTAATACAGGTCTGCCTTGGGTTTTACCTACTGTAAAATGAGAGGTGGGACCTCATAACTGATTCTGTGCTATACTGGCAGCCATTTTGCATAGAAGCAAATAAAATAATGATGCATTTTATAACCAATCAGTGGTGGTTTTGATGCAATAAAGCAGAATTATATAATACTTTACACAAGCTTGGCCAAATACCTCTGCAGTACTAATCCGTTGCCTAGTTTGGCAAATGCCCTCAAAGGGAGAGGTACTGAGTGCTGGTCCTGGAGGCAAATCCCAAGGGCCAAGAGCAGCAGCCTGCCATTGACGAGTTGTGTGCCCTGGACCAGGTCATGTTTCTTTGCACTTCAGTTCTCTCATCTGAGAATGAAACTAATAAGACCTGCCTCCCACGTGGCCTGTCTGTTACAGGAGACAGTGCACACACAGCCCTTCGTGCAATATTTACATACAACCAACACTCTTGAAAGTGCTAACCACCACCACCTGTAGAAATGGCAACTCACAGACTAAAGAATCCGCCCTTAATAATCATCTTTCACGTGCCATCATTTTGGGACCTTTTGCCCACTTCGGGATCACTCTGATTTGTCAACATCTCCCTAAAAGACACTATGCCCAGGAATGAATGCATTGCTACCTAAATATTTTGGCATGAATCTAGTACAGGAGGGAAGATATTCCCCTTACTCTTGATAGTGACTGTAGAATATGAATCATGGTCTCGTAAGTAGAAATAAAGTAGAATAACAAAAAGCAAAACAAACAAACAAAAACCAGTATTGGAGGAGCTGAAGAGATGGGTCAGTGGTTAAGAAAATTGCTGTGCAATCCTAAAGACTAGAGTTTGGATTCCAACACCCATATAACAAGCCAGACATCCCACAAATACCTGTAACTTCAACTCCAAAGTATCCAGTGCCCTCTTCTGGCCTCCACACTCACAGGCATGCACAAGGGCATGCAATCACGCACACACACACACATACACACACAATTCTCACATACACTTAAACAGACATATACATACATAAAAACAAATTCTAAGACAGGATTTACATGAAAAGGAGCAAATTATACACTCAGATATCACATGCAAAGACTAAGTATGAACACTAGGATTGTAAAATATTATCCAGGAAGAAGACAAGAGCTTCTCCTGTTGCCAAATAGATGAGAAAAATCCCTAACATGTCCAGGTTCTAGAAGAAACCACTCCCAGATGCTCTGTGCAAGCCCAGCTCTTCATCTGCCCTCTCCCATGCTGTATACTAAGTGTTTGGAACTCTCAAACCTTATATGCTGAAGTCCTTTCCCCAAGAGCAATGACATTTGAGATGAGGCCATGTTGAAATTGGGCCAGGAGATTGGGACCCTAATGATGGATGAGTTCCAGGACAGCCAGGCCAGGACTGTTTCACAGAGAAACCCTGTCAAAAAGAAGAAAGAAGAAGGAGAAGGAGAAGGAAGAGGAGGAGGAGAAGAAGAAGAAGAAGAAGAAGAAGAAGAAGAAGAAGAAGAAGAAGAAGAAGAAGAAGAAGAAGAAGAAGAAGAAGAAGAGAGAGAGAGAGAGAGAGAGAGAGAGAGAGAGAGAGAGAAAAAAGAAAAGAAAAGAAACAAACTCAGTCACCAAGTGGCTGTCTACAAGCCAGCAGGCCCATCCAGAACTAAATCTGCAGGCTCCTTGATCTTGGCATTCCAGCATCTTAGACAGTGGAAAACAAAGGTTTATTGTTGAAACCAGCCAGTCTTGTTATCACAACTTTGAGCAACTGAGATAACCATTGGTATCAAGAGGCAGAAAGCAGGAAGCTCCTATAACCAATTTATACACATTAAGAAACAGTCTGTGAGTGCCAAGAAGGCACTGCTAATGGTATAGGCACTGGTTGCCACAACCTACCAAAAAGCTATCCTATGCCTAGTAAGAATAAATAGGCATATATATACATATATATATATATATACATATGTATATATGCAACAATATCTCCCTAAACAGTTGATTCCTTTGAACAAAAACAGAAATCCCTAAAACAAGGAAGCCACAAGAAATAGAAGACTCCAGAGCTAGTAACCACCAATCACAACATTACCTCCAATTGCATATTATAAAACATTCTACCAACACTCTAATTTTTACAATGTAAGAACATTCGTGGACTACTCACAGTTTAGAAAAGGAGTAATACCTAAGTCCACCCTTAGAAACTGGGAGGACAGAGCCTAGGGATGGTGTGCAATGGTACAACTCTTGCCCACACATACAAGGCCCTGGATTTCAGCCTAAAGGACTAAAGAAAGAGGTGAGAAAAGAATTGCACTTTAGCTAACCTAGCACGGGAGAGAGAATAGAAGTGTAGGTAGCAAATTAACAAATTCAGCGGTGGCCTGATACTTTTATAGCCAGTTGTGAAAAAATAGTGTTGTAAAGAATAACGGTGATAATGAAATATTTCCTGGAAAAAAAAGTGTGTGTATGTATATGTGTGTGTACACACACATATATACAAATGTAGGGAGTGTAATTGTTTGCTCCAAGGCCATATCACCTAAAGGAGTAGCAGACACGTGATGAAACGATAGCACCCAGTAGAGTACTGGGAGATGCCACAGATGCACAGGCCCGTAGGTAGAAGGTGATGCTGGAAAGGGAACACGAGAACCCGGGGGACTGTGAGAGCCTCCAAGCACTCAGGAGGCTTTGGTTTACAATGGTGATAAAATACAGAATTTGTCGGAAATTGGTTACCAAACTGGCTCCCTTATGCTGCTGCAGGGATGAGGAAAACAGTGGCTTCCTGAGGTTGCAAAGTCAGGGCCCCAGCCAAGCCCAAGTGGGAAATCCTTCCAAATCCTTAACCTCTGCTCTTCCCTCCCAAGTCTGTGATCTACGCCAAGAATAAACACTATCCCAGCTGGGATTCCTCCTAGAAGAACTAAGGGCTAATCCGCAGGGTACTAGCAAAGGACTGGGGACACTTAGGCTTTAGACTCCTCTACAACAGGAAACTGAAGAGCAGCAATGTTGGGTCCCCACCACCACCACCATCTAAGCGACTCATCTCGCCTCACTCCATTGCTATGACAACCAGACCACACCTGGATGCAATGCAGGGTTGCTGGACCCTGCAATTGTTCTATTTTAATTTGTTGAGGTAGTTTTACACTGCTTCCCAGATGGCTGTTCTAACGCACATCCCTACCAACAGTGTGAAGAGTCCTTTCCTCCACAGCCTCACCAGCATTTTTTCTTAGAATTTTTAATTATTTTTTTCATGTGCATAGGTGTTTTGTCTGCACGTATGTCTGTGTGAGGATGTCGGATACCCTGAACCAGAGTTACAGACAGTTGTGTGTTGCCATGTGGGTGCTAGGAAGTGAACCTGGGTCCTCTGGGAAGAGAAGCCAGTGCTCTTAACTACTGGGCCACCTCACCAGCTGCTCACCAGAACTTCTTAATCTTTTTGTCCTTTTTGCACTAGTCATCCATATTGCTTGTTTGTTTGTTTTTGAGACAGGGTTTCTCTGTGTAACAGCCCTGGCTGTACTAGAACTTGCTTTATAGACCAGGCTGGCCTCAAACTCACAGAGACCCGCCTGCCTCTGCCTCCTGAGTGCTAGGATTAAAGGTGCGCACCACCACCCGGCCACACTACTCATTCTTACTGGGTGAGGAAATATCTCCCAATGCGGTTTATATTGCATTTTCCTGATAATTACTAGTATTGAGAAATTTTTCTACCTGCTCCATTTGTGAGTATCTTTTTGAAAAGTGTCTGGCTAAGCCTGTTGCCTATCACGTTGAACTAGCTTTACTACTAAATTCCTTGAGTTCTTTCTATATTTTCACTTCTGGTCGCATAACAGACAGAGTTCGCCAATCTTTTCTTACTCTGCAGGATATTACACTGCTCTCTTGCTACCTTTGCGGTGCAAAAGCTACACAGTCTGATAAAACCCCATTTGCTTATCCTCACTTTTGATTTCCTTGCTTCAGGGAGCTTATGAAGGAAAATTCCTTGCTCACTCCCACGTCCAGAGGTGCTCCCCTTGCAGAGAAAATCCCTCGCATGTACAGAGGTGCTCCCCTTGCAGACCCGCTTTCTGAGATTCAGATGTGGAAGCCAAGCTGCTGAGTTGCTGGTGTCAATCCTTATGATTAATATTCTTGGATTTTCTTGTCAGTCCATTGTTTCACATAAATAGAACACACTCGGTATTTTCAACTGTAGAGAATTCTCAAAAGACACATGGAAATGAAGTCTTGAAGTTTTCTTCAGACCTCTATTCCCTCAGTTTTCTAAGAAGAAATATACACTAAGAGAAAAAGTCATCTTACCTGATACATTTCAAAAAAATAGAGAGAGACAAACATTCATGAAAATATTTCATTTTTTTCTTTCTTTTTATTTCCTTTTGCCTTGCTTTTCTGCCTCTCCATGGCAGCACCACACAAATCTCTGAGAAACAAAGGCGGCTTTGGGAGTTTCTGTTAAGCCTTGTTGGCATCCTTCCAAGGCTCAGAGCCACAGGAGGCTAACGGTGGAGATCTGTTTTCAGAAACAGCATGAAAACCTGACCTTGAGCAAGCACACCACACACCTGGTTAGCTCAGGCTATACAGCACACTGCACACCTGCACACCTGGTTAGCGCAGGCTGTACAGCACACTGCACACCTGCACACCTGGTTAGCGCAGGCTGTACAGAATACCGCACACCTGCACACCTGGTTAGCGCAGGCTGTACAGAATACCGCACACCTGCACACTTGGTTAGCGCAGGCTGTACAGCACACTGCACACCTGCACACCTGGTTAGTGCAGGCTGTATAGATGGTGATGAAATTCCATTTCTTACTGAATGTTCTGTCTTTCTCTAAGTCTGCATATGTCTACTCCCAACTCTGAATGGCACAGCCAGAACTACCAAGCTCTCTCCACTACCTTCTCCTCAGAGGAAAGATCCAGTAACATTCATCACCAGCATCCTGGCCTAGATCTCCAGCAGACTCAGACTCAGCAGCTCTATATGAAAGGTTCAAAATTCTCAGATCTTTGTAAAGTAAACTCCTTTGGGAAAACATCCTCAATCTTGCTACAATACTCTACCATAAGGAAGCAAACTGTGGGAGCCCATAGGTACCATTAGACACTGTAAGATGGTCAAAAGGCAGCATCTGTGATGGTTGGCTTCATGTGTCAACTTGGCTGGGCTAGGGGAGCCAATTATTCAAATTCCATGATGCTGTGAAGCATTTTGCAAAGGAGGTTAGCATAGACAATAGTTTACTTTGAACAATCGCATTCATTCTGGATAATGTGTCAAAGCTTACCCTCGGGGACACACTTCCTCAGGCAAGATTCCACTCCCTAATAGTTTCACAGCTTCCCCAAAGAGGACCACCAACCACGGACCAAGTGTTCAAATATATGCAACTAGAGGGATATTTCTCTTCCAAACCACCCAAACTCCCACCCCATTTAAAGCATCTATTGTTGCAACTCTATAGAGACTCAAAGAAGCCAGTATGGTAGCCGGATAGGTAAAGATGGGGAAAGATGAGCATGTGGTTCACAAGGGCTCTAACACACAGCCCTTATAGGTCTCTATGAGATATTCTTACTCTGTTCTCTAGGCTGATGAAGGACGTGACATAGAAACAAACGGTGAATACTCTGGCAAGTTAGAAAGTGGGGATTCCCAGACACCGAACTTGATGAGCACAGGAAAATACACCTTTGCCCTTTTATTGAAGAAATTGAACCTCTTAATGTTACAATTCATTTAATATATTTAAATAAGCTTAAAAGTGGTCATGGAACACTTGCAGGTTAAAAAAAAATAACACAGAACATTAAACCGCTGGATTAACAGAACATTGACACAGAACATTAACGGCATGGTGAAGCTGTAGCCATGTAAAGCCCAGCAATTAAACTAAAACCGACCCCAATTTTAGGGCAAAAATCCTGGCCGAAGCTTGCTAAAAGGACCAGTCTTGACTTAGTAAAGCTTGTATAGGGATGAATAGATACAGGGGTCCTGGGCCCAAGTCCATCTTTAAGGTACTGACACACAAGTTCAACAGAAAAAGAGCAGGAGAGCAGGAGCTGCACGTCACTAAGCTGGGGTGTGGGTCGGATGATGTCTGCTCTGGTTCTGCAAGATGGCCCAGAGAAGTCCTAGCTATTTGAAAGGACAATCTGGGAGCTCCCAAACACTGAATCCCCCTACTCCAGGTACAGCCTTGCAGGTGCAGACACTTACCTGTCTTGATGGCGACAGGACAGAACAATGGTTCTCAACCTTCCCTTTAGTATTAAGTTCCTCATGTTGGGGTGACCCCCCAACCATAAAATTATTTTGTTGTTACCTCATAACTGTAATTATGCTATAATATAAATATCTGGCATATGACCCCAAAGAGGGCAAGACCCACAGGTTGAGAACCTCTGGATTAAAGGCTCCGGACAATGTCTAGAGAACTCTAGGTACCTTCGGAGGGTCTAGGAAGGACTGGCAGCAAGATGCCTTACTCCCTCTCACCTTTGGGCCTTCAGCCGTGTTTGGGAATGAGATGGATTAGGTATCCTAATTGCGTTAGCTAACATTTTTTGTTGCTGTGGCCAGAGGCAATTTAAAGAAGAAAAAGGGTTTACTTTGGCGTATGGTTCTAGAGGAAAAGTCCACAGTGGTGGATAAGAGATGGAGACGGAAATAGAAATCTCAGAGAGCACATCTAACAGGAAGCCAAGAGAGAACAGGAAATAAGGGGAGGGGGTGGCTGCTGCAAGTCCATGAGCCCCACCCCCAGGAAGACTTCATTCCCGAAAGTTCCATAACCTCTCTGAACAGCGCCAAGAACTGGGCACCACGTGTTCAAACACATGAGCCTAGGGGGCATATTTCTCAGTTAAACAACACCAAGGCTCGAAATAGGCACGCCCCACGCGATTAACGTGCCAGTGTCAAAGGTGAGCATGCGAGCCAACGAAAAAGAGGCGAAGCTCAAGCAGAGGGGAACAGGACTTCATCCTGCTTTTATTTACACTGTGGACCCAAGTTCAGAGTCAACGCCTTTCAGCAAAAGCCATTATAAGTGCTACAGAAACCCCTCCCTCTTGCATCTCAATCCAGAAGACGTGTGCCCACCTGGGGAAAGCTAATCACGAATGCATTTCTATGATGGAGGCACAGAAACTATGTATTCATATTATTTACTATTTTAAAATTAAACATTTTAGTCATGGAACACTTTTTGAAAGTAATAAACCGTCCGGCAGAGAATTTGCCACTCAGTGTTAAAGTTGAAAGGCTGTAAGTGCTATAGAATGTTGCAACGGTCACCTGCATCCTTTTGACTATGGAAGTAACCAGCATCCTGAATTTAATGCATACCCTGCCATGCCTATGGAAGTGTTTGCACCTGTATGTCACATGAGCCTGCAGCACCCAGCGTTGCCTGCATGCACTTTCTGCAGCATGCTTTGTCCCCTCAACATTCATGAATTGATCTCTCTTTGCACTACTGCACAGCACTCTGAAAGATCAGAACAAGTATGAATGCTAGCAGGCCGCATAACCCAGATGCCAGCAGAGCGTGCTCATACATGTGTCTTCTGGTGGATAAATGCAATGCTCTTTCATATGTGTGCATAATGTGAAGAAGAAAGCTGCTAGCATTGGGTGAAAGGGACTAGCTTTATGATATAAAGATTATTTTCAATTTTTGGTAACTCCAAAATTAAAGTGAAAATAAACTTTAAAGGGGGTGGAGGTGAATAAAATCTCTCTTTGGGTTATTCAACATAGTTCTCCACAGGATGACAAGGCTTTGAAGTAACTCCTAGGTGCAAACACAACCTGCACAGCACTGGAAAGAGCAACATGCTCACTCTGAGGCCTCTAGCCCCCAACTGTCACGACACTGATGTGAAAAGAAGCTGATGGGGACACCTCAAACAGCTGAGCCTACATATATAGGCCAAGTATGGCTTCAGCAAAACCCAAGCAGCTCTCTGAATGTTTATCAACCACAACAGGATGAAGTTATTTAAACTAGGGGAAAAAAAGAAAATCAATGATTCATTAGCGTCCCAGTCTCTCAAGCTACTGCATTTTGCCATTCACATGAAATGACAAGATTCAAACTGAACCTCGCACACTTATTAAACTTTGTGCATTCCGAAGAACATCTAACTAAAATCTGAGGCACCCTCCGACCTCCCCTAACCCCCAGCTATGAAGAAACTTTTTTCTTGGTTCTCCTGTGCCTTATAACCAAAAGAGGCCCCAGGCCAGGAGAAATGTATTTATGTAAAGTCCTCAGAAGGCCTAAGAAGAGTGACTTGGGCCAAACCCACGCCCAACCATCTCCTCTAGGAAGCCTGCCAGGGCTAACCTCATCTGAAGCACGTCACTCATCACCGCCTCCCTCTCTTCAGACTCAAGCACACTCCCCCTGGACTCCATCACTTAGCACTTGTGGATGTTTTGATTGGGATCAGCTGTAAGTCCCCGTTTGTTTTCTCTTCACACAGAGACTGTAAACTTCTCAGTGTGCTTGGTCAATCCATCATGAAGCACACCTGCCAGAATGTCACACAAAAGAGCTGAGACAGAAAGGAACATGAGGTTTGGCTCTGAGTTCTGCTTCAGTGGCCACAGCCTAAGGGTGTTGTTACACTCTTTTCAGAAACTTTTTAGAGACCCTGCTGCTCACACAGACCGTGTATGTGCAAGCACACTTGCGTCTCTCACACTATAGGTAGACCACTATCAGCTAAACCCTACTCAGCAAACAACGGTTAAAGCAACAGTGATAAACAGCTGGACCATGAGCAGCTTCAGGCGACTCTTGTCTCTCGTGTGCCGTCTCTACCCGGCCCCCTCCACAGTGGCCCACACTCAGGAACAGTGTGACATTTTAGCACCATATGGCTCACTGAGGATCCAAAGGCCACACTGAAAACTGCCAGGCCATTTGGCATTTCCTGTACTTGCCCAGGCAGATGGCACTAGGAGCCCAGCTCCCAGCTGCAGCCTGAGTCAGGTCCAAGAGGACCAGGGTTTCTCCGGGATGCCAGGTCAGCAAGGAGTCAGGGCAGTGGTAACAGGGCTGCGTGGTTTGAAACCTTGATGCCAAAGCTAATAATCTGGTACGCACTGACAGAGATTTCTAGCACAGCTGAGAAAACACACGGTGGTTTTACAAACAACTGTCTTTCCACCAGAGACACTGGTAGTCACTCTCTCCACCAAAATGCCAAGCCCAGAAAACACCCTGGCTGCTTCTCTCTGCATAATACATGTGGAGTTCCCAAGGAATCTACCAAGACCGCAGAGAGGTGGGAATAGGGGTCTCATCCTAAGAAGCCACATGGATCTCATCATTAGTCTTTCTATTTGGTTTTATCTGCTAGGCTATAAAACGCATTCTGGTTGTTAAAACTGGGCCTCTCTGAGAGCAGTTCTCCCTATGAGGAAGCAAAATCTCCACTGTGAAAAGGATTTATGACTTGGAGAAGCATCAAGGCTCCTGATGCCAGAGAGAAGAGATCACAGGCAAGCTTTGCAGAAAGAAACGGCCAGCACGATAGGGAGAATGGGCCGGGGGACCAGGAGTGCTCAGACAGACGGTGGTGCCGCCAAACACCCCTGAGCAGCGCGTGCTTTCTTAACTGTCCACGCCTCATTACTCAAAACACTAAAAGCTCTTAACATACGAATATGAACACACTAACAAACTCTCGTGCTGCACTTTGATTGGCTCGGCACACATAACACAGAGCGACATGCAAGCATCTGCTGCTGCTCAGGGAAGTGGCCTCGGGGCTTGCACCGCTACAGAGTTCTATATTCAGAGATATTCCCACTTTATAGCACCAAAGCTACCTCTTTAGGGGATGAGAACTCCAGAAGGGTTGACCATTCCTCTCCTAGCAACAGTTAATCTGCAGAGAAAGCTAACAGGCTCATTGCGCAGGGTGTTTATATTTCCTTCACGCTCATCCAGTATCACCGTCGCCACAGTGAGCTCTGCTCTGCACAGCCCTAGACAGACACACACTCACAGGAGGGTTTGAGAAACCAAACTTTCGTGGAAATGGTATTTTTGCCTGACTTCTCTCAGCTCCCAGCAGCAGCACTCAAGTCACAGAACTTTGTTACTGAGAAGACGAAATAAATAAACTGACTCAGGGCTGGAGAGCCCACTCTGCCGTTAAGAGCATCTACTGTTCTTGCAGAGACCCCGAGTTCAGTTGCCAACATCCATGTAGGCATCTCCCAACCTCCAGTTCCAGGGATCTGACGCTTTCTTCTGGCTTATATGGGCCCCTGCATGTACATGGTGCACATAAATTCATACAAGCACACACACACACCACACACACACTAAAATGGAGAGCAATTAAGGAAGACACCTAAAGTAGATGTCTGACCTCCAAACGCACACATGTGAATGTACCCACATGAACACATACATAAACAACCGCACATACTCACACGTGCAAAATAAATTAATAATAAAGGAAGAATCTCTCATAAAAAGATCAATGTATCTACCAACAAATGACATATAATGCAAACATATTTAGTTAAGAAAACAGAATTCTAGTAATATAATAGACAATACATTCGGTTTTTAAAGTATATTCTTTAAATAATGTTTATATGTACAGTTGAATTCCTAATTTAGATTACCCCCAACTTGCATCCCATGTTATCATTAGAAACACACACGGATAAGCAGTACATTTTAGTCAGGTTCGGGTTTTGGTTTTTGGCGGCAGAACTTCAAGTAGTCCAAGCTGGCCTAAAATCTGCTGCTAGCTTCTAAGTGTAGCTACCATAAGCATGTATCACAATACTGGATGCCAGTTTTGGTCCTTAAAAGACGCTAATTCAGTGCCAGAGGAACAGCACCTCAGGAAGTGTGCTTGCTGCCAAGCCTGAGGGCCTGTCCATCCCCAGGACACACGTGGAAAAAGAACAGAACCAGCTCCCTCAAGTTGCTCTCTGCCTGTCACGTGCATACATACATGGCAAATGCAATTTCAAGGAAAAAGACTACAATTCACCTAATTGTTATTCATTAAAGCTGTCTTTTCAAACTGCTAACAAATACATTCACAGAGATCCAGTCTGGGCTCTTTTTACTAGTGCTAAAGGAAGTCCCCCCCGACCCCACCCCACACACTTTAAATAAAATAAATAACCAAAAACCCTTCAAAATTGCATTGCAAGCACGCTTGCCACCTTCCATTCTGCCTGGACCCACTTTTTTTCCATAACATTTCCCCTTGGCTTTAAAAATCGGTATTCTATTGTTAGGAAATATTTACGCAAAAATACTTTCACTTGAAATATCTTTCCCTTTTTCTCAATATTTCCCAACACCCTCAAATATACCCTCACAGGTATGCCTTGTAAGTGACCATAATGATATAAAGTCTAGTCATACCACACTGAAGGTTCTGTCTACTACTCTAACAGAGATAAGGGAGTTATCCAGGAAACAAGCCCCGAGTGCCAAAAACACTGTGCTGAATTCAAGCAATTGAAGAAACGAATGAAAACACCTTCCTTAGCTACATAGGAGCCTTTCCCAGGAGCAAGAGAGGCCCCTGATAAACAGAGGCCTCCAGACAGAGGAGGCAAAAGCCTGAACTTAATTACTTCTCCATCGTCTTCTGCCGCCTGCCCGTACCTTCCCTTCTCATTTCACAGCCTCCACAGTTCTCCCTGTGGGCCTCACAGTCTCCCTGAGCACATGCTCGGCTAACCCTCCGCAGCACACGTCCGCAGACTGAGTTCTCTGCTTTCTGGGTCTCGGTTTCGCAGCATCAAGCTTTCTAGTAAACTGTGGCTGATCAACATCTTCCATTAGAAGAGTCTGTCGAAGGCAGTGTTGTGTTGGAGACATGGAAAAGCTAGAGATCTTTAAGACTTGTGAACCACAGACAAAAATAGCCAAAGCAATTTCATTTCTGTAGTCAAGAGTGTAGCCTGGATTCTGTCTGAAAATGATGCAGGGCCAGAGAAAAGCACACCTCAGCTCTCCAGACTGCAAAGGGAAGACAGGGTAGAGAGGGTGCCAGATGGAGTAGCTAAGACCCAGGACTACTACTGAGCAAATTAACAGATAAGGTCCTTCATGGTTTATTTAGTCCTCTCCCTCTACAGCAATCTGCTGAGGTCTCAAAGGTTTTTAAAGCATAAAAGCCACAGAATCATAAAAGAAAAGAACCAAAATAAGACACAGCTTTCAAAATATTAAGAATAATATGAAATAGTTATATTTGAGTTTCTCTGTTGACTTGGCACACTGAATGACAGGACTTACCAAGACTAGGGGAATATTTCAAAAGTACTATAATTTCAAATGCTAAATACTATCATGATTTGCTGTCATCATTCATAAATTAAGGAAGTTAAATTTCAGTGAGAGGTTAGTAACAATGAATAGCTTTTGCACTACCAGAATTTGGAGTGCCTGGCATTCTTATCTGCAAACTTCTGGATTGAATGGTAATATCCCGATCATGGTTGTTTTTCCTGGATTCTAAAATGTGTCAGCTTTCCTAAACTGTTGCCTCTGCATTCACCATCATTACAAATCTAATGTCAGATCCAATTTGGTGACAACAGACCACACATTTCCTCAACTGTGCTGTGGACACAACAACCCCTTGCAGCCCCAAAATCTGATCCTTTGGAATGTGTAAAATAAGTGGTTTCACATTATTACCAATACATAAATACTGTGTTAAAGCTGAACATGTTTGGTAAGTCAAATGCAATATAAAGGGTGCACGGTAACAAAATATCCATAGGTGTTGTGCATTAATAGACTCCATGTAATTTCTCTAGCCAATGTACTTTCATCACTTTACTCTTCCGCAAAAGCACAGCAACCAGTTAGCTCAGCCAAGGGCCCATTGTTATCCATTTTCAGTATATATTTGCCAAATGCCTATAAAGCGTTGAGCATCTAAAACCCTTGCAAATATTAATTCAGTCCTTCAAGACCAGCTGAAGAGACAGTAGCTAACATTTGCGTTTTGCAGATCTGAGAAAACTAAGGCATGCAGAGTTGAGGGGCTTAGCCAAGGTCACAGAGGAGAAAACTCGCAGAGCTTGGTTCAGTCCAGACAGTTTGCTTACTGTCGAGGTTTCAACTGTGTTCAGTCCAGACAGTTTGCTTACTGTCGAGGTTTCAACTGTGCCCTTCTGCTTTCTCTTGGGCTGATGCACATCTCGTTTCAGCGTGTGGATTTATAGAAACTCTCCACAGAGATTTTTCATGTCAATAAATAGGGCCTTATGATTCATTAGTATCTGGATTAAAAGATGGTACAGCTGTGGGAACACTCCAGGCTCTGGAAGAGGGTGTCACGGCTAGCTCTCTGTGGTAAATGTTTCTTGGCTGTAACACTTTGTCTTTGCTCAAGTAAAGAGTCCATCAGTTGGAATAAATCAGCACTAAGAGGGGGTGGGACACAAAACAATCGTGATTTCAGCATCTGAGCCTTGCATAGGACAGACTCAGAAGGCACGTAGGAACTTTCCTGATACTATGCCAACATGGGTCTGATAACTCCTCTGTGAATGAGAATACAGGATCTTCTGAAAGTCTCTGCAGGAAAGAAAGAAACAATTTAGAAAAAAATTTAAAAGAAAATGAAGAAATAAGATTACTAAGCATATAATATTTTCCCCTTTGTAGAAAATAAAAGAAAACTGGCCAAGAAGAGGTCAACGCTCCAGTGTGGAGAACAGAGCACAGGTTCACATCCACTGTGAAAAGAAAACTCAGATACGATTTCTTTCATGGCTACTTCCTAGACTCAGCAGTGCTGGAAATGCAGACTTAGAGAAATTAAGGTCTTAAAATAACAAAATTACATACAAGTCATGCCAGAATATGAAACTAGACCTGATTCCACATCTCATGGTTTAAAATGTTTTCATGCCTAAGGAATTTCTCCTCCTGAAACCCTAATTACTCAGTAACAAAATCATCTCCTCAGAACTCCAGTATAAATATAGCAGAAGACAAATACTGTTTTTCTACAGGTGGCAGAAAAAGCAAGGTCAAAAGTGCCAATGTTTGGGGTGATCTGAGTCACCATCCTTCACTCTGTCTATCCATCCCAAACCTTAAGTTGCTCTTAGCATCTGCACCTCATCATTGGTGATGGCCTTGTCTCATGTTCTCATGCCACCACACATAGGCCTGCACAAGTTATTGCTCATATTTCTTTTGACCTGCAGCAGAGCCCACCAGCACACGCATCAGATCTCAGCCACCTGATGACGTCAGCTGGTCTAGTTCCCACCCACAGATCTCTAACAGGCAACTTCTCAGCATCCATTCATCTCACGAACCTTCCACCTCTTCCTCCTCATTGGTAAAATAATACCACATCCTCTGCTCAGGAAACCCTATGAGCACCAAACATCAAAGTGACAGAACCACAATACCACTCTTAACCTCCCGGGACTTGTGGGGCCCAATATGGAACCCCTGACTCGTTTTTAGGACTTCCAGGCATTTCTTACCCACCACTCTCTCAGAAATACTAGTGAGACCAAGTCCCCACGATTGAATTATGAGGCAGTGGATGGTCTCAACAAGACTAGCGATCTGAAATTCTTAGGAAGGTTTGCGTGTTGAATCCTACCAGGTACGAAGTGGGGTGGGAGCGGCCCTCCTTACCTCCAGCAGGCGCACCAACCCTTATGAGTGACTCAAAGAATGGGGCAGTAACTATTACTCCTACAGGCCCTTCCTGCACCTGGAGCCAGTCCCAAGGCAATACGATGAAATACCCCTGTCTGTAGAAGTTTACAAGGGAGGGGGCTGGAGAGATGGCTCAGAGGTTAAGAC
>PVIU01026247.1:0-22321 GCA_004026605.1 Ondatra zibethicus | reverse complement strand
ACCTATCTCTTTTGCATGTATTATCTTTTTGAGAACCGAGTCTTTTTGAATGCACTCCTTCCTAGGCCGGGAGGGATGGGGGTGGGCCTTGGACTTCCAACAGGGCAGGGCACCATGCCCTCTTTCAAGGAAGAAGGGGGAGGGAGGAGGGGTGGGGAGGTAGTGGGAGGGGACCGGGAGAAGGGGAAGAAAGGTAAAACTTTTATTTCTTTAATTATGTTTTTGAATGGAAAAAATAAAACAAAACAATGTATGGAAAAAAAATTAAAAAAAAAAAGACTTTCTGCCCTGGGACTCTATCTTTTTGAGCAATGAAATAGTAAAACACCTTTCTTTACTTCATCATTAATGTACCATAATCACTCATAAATCCCATTTCTTCTGATAAGTTTTTATCATGATTTCTGGGGCACAAATAGGGTTTTGTGGTAAATCCTGAGGAAATTATAGAGCAACAGGATTTTATTACTCAATGATAACTTTAGCCTCAGGAAATGAGACTGTGTTGCATTTTTTTGGCTGATAAACAATCTTGACCAAACCTTCAATTTATCTCAGTAATCTCTAAGCAACTCATTTTCAATTTGGTACCAATAATCTACAATTTCCACAAAGATAACTCTTGTCAAACGTGAGCCTAAGACTAGGGAATTTCCAAATAAACACCAGAGCTGTCTGTTTTCTCAGATATAGTTCTATGTTACTACTTGCTGCCACCTTCTACTTTTTAAATAATAAAACAGTAACTAAATCTGAGGTCTTTAACATACCTGCAAATCTGCTCACTTCCATCCATTCTTTTAATCAGCTAGTAAACTGCATTTTAAAATACACTAAAGTTGTTTAGGTCTGGTTTTCATTTTTTATTGATTTTATTGAGCTTTACATTTTTCTCTGCTCCCCTCTCCCCTTCAACCCTATCCCATGGTCCTCATCCTCCAAGTTTACTCAGGAGATCTTGTCTTTTTCTACTTCCCATGTAGATTAGATCCCTGTATGTCTCTCTTAAGGTCTTCATTGTTGTCTATGTTCCCTGGGATTGTGATTTGTAGTCTGGTTTTCTTTGCTTTATGTTTAAAAACCATTTATGAGTGGTTTTTATATATGATAATTGTCTTTCTGGGTCTGGGTTATCTCACTCAATATGATGTTTTCTAGCTCCATCCATTTGCCTGCAAATTTCAAGATGTCATTATTTTTTCTGCTGTGTAGTACTCCATTGTCTCAGAAAATTAGGAAACAACCTTTCTCAAGACCCAGCATTACCATGTTTGGGTATATATCCAAAGGATGCCCAATTGTACCACAAGGACATGTGCTCAACTACGTTCATAGCAGCATTGCTTGCCATAGCCAGAACCTGGAAACATCTTAAATGTCTCTCGATCGGAGAATGGATAAAGTCTGGTTTTCATTTTCAGATGACTTTAGAACTCCCCAAATGATGCTGGGGATCTGCAGGAGTGGGATGTGTTTCTGGTAATCTCTTTCTTTGTTCTGTGATTTTTCTGATGCAATCAAAAAGTGCCCTTGTGGATTAGCTGAGCAGCAGCAAAATCACTAAATCATTTATGATGTTGTTGGTGCCTATTTGCAGTTCTGACTTCTTGTCCTCGACCACCTGTACTGAAGATACCAGAATGAATTAGATGTGAGAAGAGTCGTCATTCACCACTGCCAACTCAGAGTGAAGTTAATTTTCTATTTTCCTGATTTACCAACTTTAACAGATGTTTTAAACAGAAGAGTAACATCAGCACATGAAAGATTTTTTTCTGTTTTGCTTTTGAGACATTTTATTTTATTTCTGAGATTACAATATAATTACATTTTCCTTCCCCTGTCCCTTAAAACTATCTTCCCTCCTTCAGATTCAAGGCCTCTTTTTTTCACTAGCTGTTATTGCATGGAAGATTTTGATTTGAAAATTTGATCATGGGAGTGTACTTGCCATGTAATTTCTGAGCTTAGTAACATCACAATTAAGTAGAAAATCCCTAAAGGCTCTACAATACATGCTATCTGCCTCAAATCATCACGCCTCCTCTACAGTTAATCTTCACTGCCGAATCCTTCTCTTTTCAGACACTGTTCTGAACATTATCCATAGATGGTAAGACTTTAACATCCTTTCTAAGTGAAAACCTATCCTGTGCAGGAATATGTTGTTCCCAGTGTTAAGACGATGTGACCAGGGTCTCATACAACAAAGATCAGTTCAGGGAAAAGGGTAAGGGCAGGTGGTCAATAAGGGAGGGAATTTTCATTGATAAAGTAAGACTGACTGAGTCGCTGTTTCCATCTCAGCTTTTGGGTCAGCTAGAGGCATCACCATTAACACTGATCATATTAATGTTGCTAGAGTTTCAAGTCTTTCTCCAACTTGCTCATAACTACAAATGTAGAGCTCTCCCCAATTTCTTGTTCAGTGATATATCAATTTCACAAAATATGCCATGGATGATGTATTCATGCCATGGACATCAGCAAATGCTTCTAATTAGGACATTTTACTTTTAGAGAATCAGACTAGCAAATTCCTGTAACTTGAAATGTTCATTTAGATATGAGGCAAGTCTTGTCTAACATGCAGACAGTCTGCCATTGAACGGCAGCAGAGCAACACCACTTCCCCAAAGATGCTAAGTATCCTTCACACCAGCATACTGAGCAACAGCATTACCTGAGAACTTCTAAATCATTACCTGGGGTTTGGGTCCAGTATTAACCCCTTCAAAGGATTCTTATATGAGCCGAAGAAAGACATAGTGTTGCACACTGGTGTGTCAGTTTCCTCCAATCAAGTACTCCCCTTCCTCTCTCATGTGTTTTGACAGGAAAGATGATGCCAAGATATGGATTTTTGATTTTAAAATGGGAGCATTATAATTACACACCAAAACTTATTTGTGGTCTGTTTTTATGAGGGAAAAGATTCAGATAATGGGAAAGAAATAGCAGTGAGGGAAAGAGAGAAGATACAAGAGATAGCAAAAAATAAATCTAACAATTACTTGGAAAGACAATAGGAAATGAGACCTAGGATGTGAGCAATTTGATTACTTTGAGCAAGTACATACTTAATACTTTTCACAAAGATGTCTGTTTTAATTAGAGTTATCATTGCTGCGATGAAACACCACGATAAAAGCAGCTTGAGCAGGAAAGGGTTAATTTGGTTAAAACTTCCACAGCACTCAGGTCTCATAAAATATTGCTAGAATTACAAATAAATTAGAGTTTGCTGTCATAGATTTTTTTTGTCATGAAGAAAATATGGCAAGAAACAGTATTTGAAGAAACAGTAAATGAAGCTCAAATACTGGTATTGGTCAATAGTCACAATAAGATGAGAATATAATACACATTAATTTATGTGATACTTACAAACTTCAGTTAGCATTAGCTATATTTTTGAAGTTCAAAAATATTTACACCAATCACTCAAGATGTGGCTTTTTTTTCAATGCGATGTCTTCAATGTCTCACAGATACTCGTTAGTGTAATGGATGCTTTACTTAATGTTCTACTTGTCTGTGGTTATTTACATTACTTACAGAATTGGAAACATTAATAAAATACTTCAAATTAAATTTTAAAATTGGTTAAGATAGTAGCATATATATAGGTAGGATGGAAGGGACAGAAAACTGACAATCAATCATTGAGGAAATCATTTTAAGAAGTTAAAAACATCATGATATCACAAAGAATGATTTTAAATGACATGGATGAAGATGGTTTAACATTTGCATCAGTTTGGAAAGTAGAAAAAAGCATTAGAAATAAGAACTTAACCAGGACTTTTGTAATCATTGGGTTCGGAGAACACCATTTAAGAATATAAAATAATCAGCAAGATGTATGTTAAACCTAGTCTTCTAAAATGTATGGATCAGATGAATAATACCTCTGATGTAAATACTCCTAGAGATGTCAAGCCTAACTGCTTTGTTCCTCATCCTACGTCCGCTTATTTTGTTCAAATTATGAGAGAGTATCATTAGCAAGGTCTCTGATAGGCCATCTGGTGTAGTTTAACCTTTGTAAACACACTATCCTACCTTTCCCCGTATTGTTCTGTATAGCCGGAGGCCACTCATTCGATTCCGGCCACCCAGAACTGAAATAATCACACAGAAACTGTATTAATTACAATACTGCTTGGCCAATAGCTTAAGCATATTTCCAGCTAGCTCTTACATCTGAAATTAACCCATTTCTATTAATCTGTGTATAGCCACGTGGTTGTGTCCTGCTAGCACGTTTCTGGGGTATCTGTCTCCTTTGGCAGCTGCATGGCGTCTCCCTGACTCCACCTACTCTCTCTCTACATCTCTGTTCAGATTTTCCACCTGTCTTTACTCTGTTAAGTTATTGGCCAAAAGCAGTTTCTTTATTAACCAATGGCAATAAAATATATTCACAGCATACAAAGGAGAATCCCATGTCAGTTATGTGACCTGAGAAATGGCAACTTTAGCAGAATATATATATATATATATATCTTTTCATAGCTCTACCAACCTTCCATAAAGTATATTTTACTCCTCCCTTTTACAAAACTGATTTTCCACACTCCAGGTATATACTATCTTAAAGAAATATTTTTCTAGTCTTGAGAACATGACATTAAATCTATGAATACTTTCCATTCAGCAGAGAAAAATTAAGAACTGCCCCCATTGCAAATGCATTTTCTAGTAATCTTGGTAAGCTTTTTTGCATAAATAGTGGAAAACTTTTTGTGTCTCTTTAACTTACCATTTACCATATGAATTAAACATGAACAGCTACTTTGGGGCTCACTGAACCTTGTAGTGAAATCCAAATCACTACAAGACATTCACTCAATTTTTCCCATGTTCCAGGGCTATTGCCTCCAGCAGTTTTCCCTTATTTAAAGCTTCCCCTTCAGTTAATTATGTTTACAGAAAAGGAAAATAACAACTAGTACCACAGTGAAAAATTCTACCTATTGAGGTCATTTGAATTTTGGATCAGCCTGAGGAATGCAGCTGGTGCTGTCACACTAGGGAAATTATACATAATATATATGAGCATGTAAATGCATGTGTGCACAAAAGTGTGTATGATATATTATACAAATATGTGCATATTTAGATATATAGGTATATGTTCCCTGTTGTTTTATTAATTAACTGGTAATTCCACAGCATTCATCAAAGTCATATACTAATTGATCAAATTATGATATATGTGTCTATATGTGTGAATATAGATATAATCAATTATAACTTATAAGTATTAAGCCACAAATCAAGTTTATAATCAATTAATCATGTACAGGTGAGTGAGTATTTTTCTTTGTTAGTATAATTTTAACATAATTTCCTAAAATATCATTGTATGATGAGTATTTTCTAAATATTTCAAATAAGTCTTGCCAAACCATGCAATTTTTAATGTAGGAAGAGATGAACAAATGAGACACTTTCTACAAATTAACATGGGAGAACTACATCAATTCCAGTGGTTTATAAAGACACCTTCTTTCTGCTTTGTGTCAATGTTTTGAACAATTTTACTCAAAATATTTATCCACAAAGCAGCATGGTAGAATCAATGTCTCTAAAGCAATAAATTTGCCCACGCAACTTTACCATTTCTAGGGATGCCTCACTGGTGGTAATCCTGGTGAAATATCTTCAAAAAAAGAATTAATCTCTGAAAACTTCAAGCAAATCTGTATGGCAAATGCTAAGATTTCAACAGTACTTGTACAAAATTTTGTTCTTCTGTCTTAGGAAACGATTTCAGTGTGGGCCCCTCAGCTACAAGTGCATTAAGTAAAACTACTAACTGATGTGCAGAAATCCCTGACACAAAATGCTCATCTGCTACCGCCAATCATAGCCTCTAACAAACACAAAATTTCTGCCTTGGTTAAGGATTCTATTTTGTTTTGCTATTTTTGTAAAAGGCAGAGTATGGAAACTGGAAGGCAGAGACTGGCATGTTCTTATGCTTTATAGAGTTAGAAGTGCCTGTTCCTGCAGAACTGTGACTGCTCATTTGCAGAGGTTGCATCAATGGAAACAATACAGGAAATGCATACAGATATCAACATCTCACCTTTGAGTGCAAATCCATCACACCCATGCACAGAAAAACCAATAGACTGAAAACAGGTTAGCAGAATGCACACTAGACTACCAACTGCCTGATACAGAGAGTTTCATAAGTGCAGAAATGCACATACTAATAAACAGCACATTTGGAAGCAATATTTTCAACACATCCATAGTGACATGGGAAAGGGATAATTTAAAAAAAAAGAGAGAGAGAATGGACCTCCACTCTAACATATTCAGAATAGAAAAATCTTGCGGCAGAAAATAAAGCACCAAAGGGAGACAGATATATACTGTGAAATATAAAGGAAAACATTTTGTCTTTTCTAGACCTAAACTTTGAACCTAAATAACACTCAGAATGTACTTAGTAATCATTTATTACTATAGATTATCTAGAATATACTGACATTCACCTAGTGAAGAGTTTTGTGTCACTCTGAAAATTTCTTAAATGTTTCTAAAAGTGTGTTTATCATACAAGAAAAATAAATGACTATCACTGCACACTGAAATATTCAACAGAAGATTAGATAGTTAAGTCTATCGAGAAAATTATCATGCTAAAATCTTCTTTCTAGATCAAGACAATTCACTTAGAAAGTATTGTATGAACATTATTTAAAATTTTATTGAGTATCCAAATAAAATGACAAGTGAAGATGTGTGCATTAGACATGACCTATCATGCAGCTCTTGAAGAAATGAAGCTATTTGGGGGGAATGATTATGAACACTTAGTCTTTCTTTCAAGGCATCTAATCTCTATTTATTTAAGAACCCACCCCAATAATACTCAAAGTTTGAGTAATAAAACGATGTGCTTACAAGTATCAAAACCAAAAATTTGAAAAGCAATGAATCATGCCTAGCATTGACTAAAAGCATATTTAATCAATCAATCAATCAATCAATCAATAAAAGCTACTTTACATCTCTACTTGGAATCTGCCAAACATAGCAAGAATTAAAGAGACCCTAGTGGCCATTTTGTTCAGAAAGAGGAATTGAGTTATATTGCATTGTTATATATTAGCATTTGCTTGCACTAAGAGAATTTACCGTGTAGGACAATTTTTGATTGTCCACAATGTTTATCATGTGATGTTTCAGCCTGTATAATCTGGGTTAGTTTGCAACAATACGTTATCATCATCTGAGTTGTAAGCAAGCTCTAAATTCTTTTCCTAACCTCTGATAGTGTCTGACCATATTTCCATTTTCCTAATTTGTAAATCAAGTTAGTATGTCGTTGGAATTACACAAGAATTGCATTCTTAACACCAACACCTTTGTGCTTTTCACTCAGAGCCCAGTGGCTTCTGAGGCCTGATGTAAAGCTAAGCTATATAATCTTTCATCGAGGCAGATGTCATTGTAGCTGCCACCAGAGAGAGAATGGCTTCTTATCCTGAAATCGATTACTACTTTGATCTTTAAAAATAATGGTTGGCAAACTCTGAAATAGGCTCAAGATTTCATTATTCTTAGCCAAACATGGAAACAAAATTTAAAATCAAAGTTCATGTTACTTATTGCTCAGAACTCTTTCTATGAAAAAGAGTTTGAGGTCACATTGATGGTGATTTTCCAACTAATAGTGCAAGGAGATAGAGTTATGTAGCACCCCTCCTGCACTGTTCTGTACAAATGGAGCTGAAGGGCAAAACTATATTTCCACTTTCCTATTCTGCTGCTGGTTTCCTAAACGGTTGAGGTTTTTCATTGGAAGATATTCTCAGAGCAGGTGAAAGAAGCTGCTAGATCTTGACATTGGCAGCAATGATGGTGGTTCTAGAGGTCACTGTAGTATGGATGGGACAGGATTATTGCAGACCTTGGCCCTGAGAGAGCAGTAATAAACTCTGTGTTTCTAGCATGCCCAGGCTGGGCAGCAGTGGCAGCTGCCCTAAGTACTCCTGTCAATAGGCACTAGGCATTGTTTCACTTAGGCTATTGTTCATGTCTCTAGTTCTCCTCTCTTCTTCAGTTCCTCTAGCTCTTTGATGTAACTGACCTGGGCCAGCAGGCCATTCATTCTTCTTCAGTGACAGGGTCCTAAGTGGGAAGTGGCCAGAGGATGAAAAGACGATGAAGACAGAAAGCCGGAGTCTGGAGGTCTTGCATATGCTATGTCTTTGTGTCAGGCAAGCATAAGAAGCACAGTATGTCATGATGTACTATTTCCAGGTAAAAATGGGACAAAGTCAGAGAGAAGCTAATCAAGCAACTTAGCATAGGAGGAACACAAGTTTACAGACTGAGTGCACAATGGCTTTGGGACTGATAACTAATGCCTGGTACAGCGGGAAGAGTTGAGTTCCTTAGACCTAAAGTACAACTCCCCCAAGGCCCTGGCCCCGGGTCATGACCAGCTCTGTCAAATATATTCCTGGTTTTAGAGAGGGAACTGTGTTCCTTCCTTCTTTACACGTCAGGGCCTCAAGGAAAAGCTCCCAAGGCCCTGCCTGCAGGCTATTATTGGCTCTGCCTTGGCTAAGCTTGTTCCTGGTTTTGAGGAGGTGCTATGTTCCCTCTCAGTACATCAGGGCCTTAGGGAAAACCTTAAATCCCCCCAAACCTCAACAGTAACAGGATTTTTATATTAAGTCTCCCAGTTTTGCTGTTACCAGTTCAGACTTTTCTAAAATATACTTTACTATTCCCTCGGTCATGATCACTCTAGAGTCTTCAAAATCCATATTGCTGTCACCCATTTGGGAAAAAAAATCACTACTCAGGCGTCAAGGTGGGATGATGAATAAAGAAAAAATAGAGTTTAAATCAAAAGAGCCGAAGTGATGGTGTCTCAGTGATCTTTGAAGCATAAAATACAGAGTATTATGTTTTCCCTCTGATTACACTGGGGACTTGTCAGATGTTAACTTTGGAGGAGGAATCACTGTGATCTTCCAGGTCTAAACCCCTTGGAGAATGACTAATGTGTAGGACAGAAACTTGGTTTTGCCTGCCTTTTGGACATTAAATGCTAACAAGCTCCATGCTTTCCTGATACAGATGCCAGGTCATTTCTGTCTCTTCACTGATTTTTTTTTTTCAGTTTGAAGAAGTATGAAAGTATCAGTTTCCAACCAAATCCCCCAGTGATCAAAGTGGTATATTCTTATCTCAGTATTTTTTCCTATTTCTCATCTAATAACCAAAACAGAATATTAATATTTCCACCAGACAATGCTTGTGGCTACATTACTCATTTCAGTAATGGGTTTTCTATAAGTACATGCATTTAGTTTCCAGGAAATCATCCATTTCTATCTTCAGGGAGGAATGAAGGTTTTTAAAGTGTTTTAAAGAGACACTACTTGTCACACAGTTGAGTGTGTTGGGGTAACCTGAACTAGGGCCAACACTGCTGATTCAAATGCTGATCCATCCCTGGATACAGAACACAATGATCCAGAGAAACTGAAAATAACCATCTCAATAGAAATTTTCTTGGGAATTTTAACACCTTAACCCTTTGGATTTTTACCTTTAGAAATTCTTACCACTGGAAGCATCCTGAAATTAAAATATCACTGCTTTCCTCCAAACAGGCTCAAATCAACATAGCTCCTCCTTTGCCATGGGTTTAAAAACTCTAAATTTTTGTTTATTTAACATGTAAGATTTGAGACCAGGGGTTGATGGCCTGCTCACCATTTGCCAGAATGTGTATCTTCTACTCATAGACTCATTGAGTTTTTTTCCTGGCATCAACCACTAACCAAGTTTTCAGGTCTCTTCAGTGGGACACTTCCATTTTGACTTGCTAGCATTGCACCTGAATATACAGTATTTAGGTTTTATGTCCATCAGGTCTCTGTAGCCATCACGGATTGGCCTAAAATGTTGTCTAACTTTCTGACTTTTATAATGTCAATATGATGCTGAGGTACTTTGATTGCTTTCCTGGGTATTTCCAGTGAAAATTAAATTCTTCTCTATCACCACCTACCAATCCTCACTTTGAGCTTCTGAGAGCCATGTAGAAAAATGGAATTCATACCACAATGAAACTTTAGTTTGGAACTTGGAGATTCTCAGTGCCCTTTCAACATGAATAAGGTAACAATCACAGATATGGTACTTCCTGGTGAAGGCAGAAAGGAAGTAGACAAGAATCACTCTGCTAACATGGATCTGAACCCTGAACACACACTTGCATTTGACCCTAGGCGATCCATCATCATCTCCTTCATGCATCATATCTGTTTGTTTGATCTTTATTTTATTTCTAATTGTGTCTGTGTGAATGACAGAGAGAGAGAGACAGAGACAGAGAGAGGGAGAAGGGGGCAGAATCCAGAAATAAAAAAAATTACCACTTTGTGTGAATGAGTGTGTGTGTGTGTGTGTGTGTGCATATGTGTCTGTCTATCTATCTATAAGAGGACAACTTTTTTTCTATCCTTTCACCATGTGGGGCCTGGGGATCAAATCAGGTAGTCAGTGAGCACCTTTACTCACTAAACTATTTTTAAGTCCTCCCCCCACACACTATTTTACTTTTAAAAAGTTTTTTATTAAATGAGACAAGGTCTTCCTATGACTCCCAGGTTGACATGGAACTCAGTTTGTACCTCAAAGATATCTTCAGCCTCCAGAGTACCAGAATTAGATGCGTGTTACAATTTCCTTGCCCATTTACACAGAAGGCTCTTATTTCAATTCATGGAAGATGGACAAAAAGCACGACCTTCCTTCCTTTTTCCTCTCAGTCTGATGCATCCATTTCTATCTTCAACAGCTTTCTCTCATCCCTACCAAGGAAACTCAATGGATTCTGGCATTTTGTTTGTTTTTTATTCACTTAAATTTTAGTCTCAAAACAAGGGTCCCTAGGCTGTCCCTTACTCATTTTTTTGTTTGTTTTTTGTTTGTTTGTTTTGCTTTTGTTTTTTGGGACAGGGTTTCTCTGTGTAATAGCCCTGGCTTTCCTGGAACAAACTTTGAAGACAAAGCTGAGCTCGAATGCACAGAGATCTAACATCCACAGAAATCTCTAGTCTTTTATAAGATTTGAACATTGATAAAAGATTTCTTTATATTCTAATGTGTCTACATGCTTTTTAGACATAAGATAATTTTGTCTTAGGTTGTTTCATAGCATACCAAAGCCAGTGCTGCCCAATAGCAATACAGCCCAATTCACAGTTGTACGTGTAAATTTTCCAAGAAATATATTTTTAGTTCTTGAAATCTTAAATTCACTTTAGATCTACAACCTACTCCATTCAACAGAATTCTAGACTGAAGCCACCGTTCCTGGTATCCTCTATTGATATGTTCATTCACGAATTCTGCTGAAATACCCATTGAAGACTGGAGAAAATAGGCCATTACAGTGCGTGAAGGACTTGAAAACTAAGCCATATCCAAAGCAATAGGGATAACATTTATGGTTCATTGAAATAAACTCCTATAAAAGTATTTCAAGTTTTGAGATAATTAGCTGCTAGGGTGATATTTGAGGAGAAAAATCAACGAAAGATTTCTGGTATCTGCTCTGCCAGCTCTGTGGAAGTCCTTGAGCCAGACTCAACTTTTCTCTGTGCTTGTTCTGTCTGCAGAGTCTTGGACATAGAGCCAATGTCATGGACTACCAGAGCTAACGTCACCAGGTACCACACATACCTTTGCTCATAAGCTCATGCCATTATAGTTCAGTGTTCACATCCGACAACAGGAGAGAATTCAAGCCAAAGGAAAGAGTAGGATGGTTTATGCCACTGAATTCATCTCTTGACTCCTCCATCAGTGCACTGAGTTTTTACGTAGGAGGATAATAGGACAAAGAAAGCAAGATTGATTCTGGGTTGACTGATTCTTACCTAATCAAATATTCTAATTTTTGTTATTCTTAGGCCAGGTCTTCTGTATTAAAGCCCAAGATGCAAAAAGTTTGTCTTTTGTATTCCTCTTTGATTATTCCCTCCCATTATTTCTAGTAACACCTTTACAGCCTAAGTGTACAAAGCGTACACCTATGAAGGGAGTTCTAGAAGGAAATATACACATTACTCTTTCACAGACAGCCCTGCCACACATCTATAATGTTGGTTTCTCTTTGTAGGCTGGTTCAAATCTTCTTCCAAAGTGAATCTTATCTAAGGAACTTAGATAATGCCTCCACTGCACACCCGAACTGTAGGTCTATCAATATACTGAAGGAACCCATATCTGGGTGCTCCGATTGAGACCCTCTATTGTGGTCACCTAGGGCACCATGACAGTATTTATCCTCACATAGGATTAACATTTCCAGTGAGAATAATGCACTGGGTTTGACACTGCTATGGCCTCTCCTGGATCTGTGCCATCATCCTAACTCAATTACAAGTGACTCCCCAACAGTTGCTGTCCAATATGAGAAAGAAATGAGGGTTGATTGTGAGTTTACAGTGGAAAGAAGTGAGATACTGAAGAAGACAGGTGCTTTGATGAGCTTAAGGGGTTACTGTTTGTCAAAGGACTGGGGTAGCCGTTGATGAGATGTAGGGAGAGTAACCATATACTGATATACCGAGGTTCAACATCTGTGAAGGTAAAGAAAAGGAAGAATAGAGTAGACAGAGAAGTTGACTGGTCACCGATCTGAAAATCTTCAGAAACTGGTCATTTGAATGAGATGTGCCCCCACAGTCTTGGGCACTTGAACACTTGTTTTCCAGTTGGTGGTGCAGTTTGGGAAAGATTAGGTGTGTCATCGAGGAAAGTATGTCATTGGTGGCGTGCTTTGAGAGTTTAAAGGCTGTCTCGACATTTTGTTAGTTCTCACCACTTCCAGTTTGTGATTCAAGATATGAGGCCCCAGCACTAAACTTTCAGCCCCTGCTGACATGTCTGCCACCTGCTGCCATGCTATCTCTGCCGTTAGGAGTCCCAAACCTCTGGAATCATAAGCTCAAATAAGCCCTTCCAATTTAACATGATGTGCACATGTTATTTTATCAGAGCAAAGCAGAAACGTAAATAAGACATAAACCAAACAAGAACTCTAGGAAAAATGCCCTGCTCAGCAAAATTGTTCTTTTATAGTTGACCCTTCATAGGTCAGACTGCCCTGTCTCGACTTTAGTGCATGTGCAATGATCCGGGAAGGGAATAACCTTGTATGAAAAGCTCTACACAGCTGACACAGATCTTAAGATAGCACCTGGAGGTGGCTGCCAACCATGGTCTCTGTACCTGGCCAGTAAATCCCCCTTGGAAAGGGTTCCACTCAGCGAATCAGCTTGCTTACTTGAATTCCAACCACAATTTGAGCAATATTTGGCAGTTTTGCTTCCAACTGAATAGACAAGGTAGAAACAGAATTCAGGGTTTGAGGTTAGATAAATATTGTTAAATAACTGGTGCTGACTACGAGGACTAAAAGTTTGAGAAGGTAAGCAAAAATAAGTCAGAGTAGTCTATGGGACTGAGTTCCAAGACATAGCTGTTGCGACAGGTGAAAATCGAAGAAATAGGGTTGAAATTGGAGCAGGGTAAACAGAGCTGAAGACTCCTAGATCAACAACGCCCACAAACAGTGAGGCAATGAATGAGAACAGAGAAGGTTACTGGCAGTGTGTATGACAGAATTAACAAAAGGTAGAGATGGAGCAGCCACGCTATTACTATGTGCAGTCAGCTAAGGTGGGGAAGGTAATGCTTTGTGAAGCATCAAGAATTGCTCAGTTGCTTCCCCTTATTTCTATCTTAATGGAAGACAGAGCTTTAACTAGAACAAGCTGCATTAGTTGCTTAAAACAGAATTTTTACTTTTGTAACAAACTCTCAATTGTAAGACTTCTATTTTTCATTGAATAAACATGCTTCATAAATATTTTATCACATTTTGTGAGAGTTTTAATGACACAAAAGACAGTAAAATTAATGCTTTAAGGAGAAAGGTACAGGTCTGGTTACTAACAACCATCCATTACCAATAACTTTTAAGCTAAGGGTGAGATTTCATAGGCTCTTCCCCATCAATATTTGGATTTGGTCTGGTGCATCTTCGCCACACAGTGACAGTATATGTGGATTAATATGTGCAATGACGAAATCACATACATAAAATGCTTCATTATAAATGTTGACCACCTAATGTAATCTTAAGTTTAATTTGCCAGCAATTTTTGACAATGATTTCTTCTCTGTTCATCAGGGATACTGGTGTAAAGTTTTCTTTTGCATCTTTACCAGATTTTAGATCAGCATGATTCTGACATTGGAGATAGTTTATAGCAAAATGCCTTCCTTTTATATTTTTTAAATAATTTATTTAGTACTTTTGTAATATATTATGAAAGAATTGTGAAGGTACTGTGTATTAAACTTTTCTTTGATGGGAGATTTTCTCAAAAAACAATATTGGTCACTTTAGCCTTACTATGTCTTCTTGCCATAATATTGGTCATATGTATATGTCAAGGAGTTATTCATTTTTGCTGGGTTTTTCTATTTACTAGAGTGTAAATTTTTGGTAGTTTCTTCTGAGCCTCTGCATTTCTTTGACAGCAATTATATTCCAAATATTATTTTGAGTTTTTCTCTATTTATCTTGCTAGTTTGTCCATTTTATTTATCTTTTTCAAAAGAACTTCTCTTTAATGGAAGTCATTTTTATTTTTATTTTATCTTAGATTATGTTTATTTCTGCTCTGATTTTTATTATGTTTTTCATTTTACTAATTCAGGCTTTGGCCCATCTTGCTTCTTTAAGTCCTTGAGATCGATTATTATATTATTTGAAATGTCTGTGGTTTTGATGTATAAACTTCTACCTTTTTGTGGTGCTGGGGATCTAATCAAGGCCCTCGCAAATGATGGATAAGCGTTCTACCCCCGAAACACAGCTCCAGCTCAACACTGTTTCACCCTATGCCATGGACCCTGAGCTGCTCTATTTCACTTGTTTTGAGAGTTTCTTAATCTTTCCTGGACTGTTTCTGCTCCCTACAACTGGAATATATTAATACAAACAGCATTTCACATAGCTCTCATTTTATTTCAGAATTACTGCTTTTCAAATATTACCTGTGGACCACAAGTAAAATAATCCTCTGATTTTGAGTAATTGTAAGCACGTGAAATGTACAATGGAGAAGAAAAAAAAAATCAGCTACTACAAAAACCTTATCTAAGCCGTGTTTAATGGGCAATTCTGTGGCATTATAGGATCAGTTCCTAGGGACGTATTTTCCACATTCAGCAGCTGCCTTTAGTTCTAGAATAATGATTCACATATAACGTGGCCGACTAACTCCACTTAAAAAGGAATTCTAGACACAAATGTAGAGTATAGCACAGCTGGAAGCGTGCCATAGCTCCTTTAAGAGAGAATTTCCTGACTCAGCAGTTGTACCACAAAAAAAAGCTGCACGGTTTTAAAACAGGCTTCCTGGGCTGTGCCGCCAGCGCAAACTCCGCAAACTCCAGCTATGAAGCATTTCAATGGCTTTTAAGGGCCTGGATGTTTGTGTGCCCGCTTAGGATCGGGAAGAAAGTACTCTGAGACCATGCCAAAGTACTCTGCCCATGGCTCTGTGCTCTCCGCCTGGGCAGACAGCGGGATCAGGCTTAGGCAGGTGGGAGAGCATGGCGGATTTCTGCCACCATATAGAGAGATGTTTCCAGGCTGCACAGTGCTCTGCATGGCAGATTTGGCTGTAACTCTGATAAAAAGCGTTTATGTGTTGCACGCTCATTCTCCGAGTTGGAGTGCTGAGCATGGCTCCTGCCTGGAAGGGGGGCATTGCACGCCATGGCTCAGAGGCACAAGTGACTCAGAGACACAAGCAGCTCCACCATGTTAGCAGTGCAGTCAGTGCTCAAGGCTCAGAGGCACAAGCAGCTCCGCCATGTTGGACTGGGCAGAACAAGCAGTCAATACCTGTACTTGACCTGGGATTGCCACAGCTTAGATTCTTAAGAGCTTAGCATTTTAAAAGCACAAAGCAAAAGTGTTCCTGGATAGTAAAGAATTACAGATTCAAAATAGGACAGATTCAGACATAAAAGACCTATAAATGGGTCACACTGTTGAATAAAGGTATGTAGTAGGCTTAAAAGAGAAAAGAAATAAAGAGTATAGAGAGATGCTTTTTAAAAAAAAGGGTAGAGTCTTTAAAGAAACAGAGTACAGATAGTCATAGATTAAAAAAAATAAACCATGTAAAAATGGAAAATTCACAGAATGGCTGGATTATGTATTTTATTGTGTTTTCTTTAAATTTTTTGACTGTGAAGGAGCTAAGTACAGAGAGACGTTTCATTGTGTGGTCTGCTAAGCTAAACCAGCATGTATATTATAAAGGTATTATGACTTCAAAATTTGGGTCTAAGGATATGATACTTTGGAAAAGAGGTTCTTCTTTTGTTTTCACAGAGGATGAGACCTTGTGGATTCCTTCTAGACCAATATGGTATGAGATAGACCATGGCCTCCTGAAAGGTCACTGTGAACACCTTCAGAAAATTACTTCACTCAACTGGTCACTGAGATGAACCTAGCACACAGGATGTACCATGAAAGACCTGATTGACAGTGCCTCCATACAGCAGGAAGAAGTTTGGAGAGAAAAAACTACGTCCATATTCCCAAATATTGTTTATAAATGTTCTTTTACATTTAAAGGGGGATATAATATAGATATGGATAATTTACATTGGTATAAATTTTGCTTTATTGATATAAATTTAAGGTCAATTTTGTTATATATATATGTATTTCTGATCTTGATTAAGGTATTGTGATTGTATAATTCATTTTAAAATGTAATGTATAATTAGGAAATATAGGTTGTTAATGGATAATCATCAATAATAGTTAAGCTTGTAATCACGTTAGTTAGATTTTCTAGATGTACATAGATATATTTTAGATAGGCATTCTTCATATCTCTCAAAGACTACAGAATATGGTATTTTAAATGTTTTTGTAACTTAGGGCTTTTCACGACAATGAGACACATCTGCTCCTGGCAGCACCAATCTACTTCAAGAGAAAAGTGGGCATTGAAGAGGCTCTTTATGGAGTTTGCTAGCCATTTGGACAAGAAACTGCTCTTGCCTGGACTGTTGCATAAACTGGACATGAAGAACCCTCAGAGAGAGGATTGCTGAACTTGCCTAAAGGTGAGATGATCCTTCAGGGTTCTTTCATGAAAGAGTCTGCGAGACATTCTGCAGGACACAGAAGAAAGTGACTGAACTGTCTTTAAAATTGTCTGCTTCATGGAAATGTCTGCTGAATATTATGGGCCTGTAGGCTGCAGATGGATGCCCAATGGTACAAAATAACTTTGGGTGACTGTACAGGCAGCGAGATGTCTCTGTCATTTCTAGAGTTTTGGAAATTGCTTACTTTTTGTTTACTTAGGTAATATTACATCCTTCTGGAGTCTTTGATGGAGTTGAAGAATAGGTAGATAGTTATAGTTTTCCACTGTCATGATAAAAGATAAAATAGATATAAATAATGTAACTATAATTCTTGCTTGATAATCATTTTGTTATATGTAATTTTACTATGTTAAAGTAAAAGCCTTTCTTTTTTGTTTAAATAGAAAAAGGGGAAATGGTGTAGGAGGTCCTTCTGCATTTGTGTTGCTCTCATTGGTTAAATAAAGAAACTGCCTTGGCCTTTTGATAGGGCAGGACTTAGATAGGTGGGGAAAAGAGAACAAAATGCTGGGAAGAAGGCAAAGGCAGAGAGAGCTGCTGCCATGAAGCTGCCAAGTCAGACACACTGAATCTTTCCCAGTAAGCCATGACCTTGTGTGTCAACATAGATTAGTAGAAATGGGTTAGATCAAGATGTAAGAGTTAGCCAATAAGACGCTAGAGATAATGGGCCAGGCAATAATTTAATTAATACAATTTCTGTGTGATTATTTCAGGGGTTAAGCTAGCCGGGCACCAGAAATGCAGCCCGCTCCTCTTACTACAAGGAGCTACTACCAAAGTGTGAGTTGGGAATTTTTTTAATGCTTAATGAAAACATCTGTCCTAGTCATATCTACAGTGTGAAAAGTGAGCATTGTTTCTGTGAACTCCTTTACTCAACAGCCATTCTTATTAATCTCTAAATTTTCAGCTGGATTATGACTAGTGAATAAATACATGAGCTGAGGAAGCTTCTCGTATTTAGTTAGTATCTAAAATAAAATATATTTTCAATGGATAATATTGTCATATATGCTTATGGGAATATCTTCTTAGCAGTGACAAGAAAGAGAAATAATGGTCAAGATGACAATGGGGGGCCTTGTTCTCAACCAACTGTCCATAAAAAGGATTTGAAAAAATATATCTATACAGACCATAGAATGGTTTTATACACTATGCAATTTCCCACAATGATAGAGAATAGCAATTACTTACATAGGATTTATAGAGCCATTACTGTTAAATATTTGTAAGGTAGAGGTGATTTAAACTGCATGGGAAGATGTGTGTAGAATTTACAAAATGTTGCATCATTTCATATAAGGGATTTGAGCATGTAGATGCTATGGGAACATTGGAGTGGGACTGGAACCCAACTTTGGAAGATATTGAGGGCTTATTTTATGATATAAAAAACATGTGACAGTAGCGAAACAGGAAAGGAGCAAGGACAGGAGTCATGCTTTCTGTATAAAGAAGTAGGTGGATGGAGGTGAGCAGGCTTAGGATTGGCTAGTTTAAATAATCTTGGGGGTGGTTTGGCTGGTCCCTATCCCTAGACTGTGTAAGAAGGTTGGATATGGACAGTGAGTGTGAAAATCTGATAAAGGGATAGAGTGTGTACTTTGGTTGGTACACTTGGAGGCTAGTTGTTTCCCATCAGTCCCTCAAAGTCAAAGGGGCCCCAGAATGTTCAAGCACCAGAAAATGAAAGTTATGGAATTAACCATATGCCACAATGGCATATAACCATATAACCATAAGCCACAATGGTTCAGCAAACTAGATATTTGGATAAGCACACTGCTTATGAGTAGATAAAGAATAAAACATAATTACTTGAAAAAAGCTCTTATTGGTAAAAATGAACAACATTTAAATGATAAACTATAATTGTACATATATATGAGGCTCAATTTGATATTTTGATATTTTTATGCAAAATCGAATGACTGAATCACTCTTATAGGGAGGGAATGTAATTTTCTCCAATGGTGTAACCACTGAGAAATTTCTCTTGTTCTGATAAATGATCTCCCACCCACATTCAGGGGAAAAAAAGCAATTAAGCAAGGTGTGTCCAACACAGGAGAAAGGGGTACTGTTGGGAAGAAGCTCCATAGGAGAAGAGGGAGAGGGCAGTTAAGAAATGAGGTAAAAGGCAGCTAAAATTCATTCTATTAAGTGTATGGAGCTGCGAAATAATTAAAAATACATAATAAAAGTATCAATCCATTCCATATTCAGTACAGGCATATTTTCCCAAATATTTCTTATCTGGGAAATATTTCATTTCCAGTTGGTTGAAACTATAGATGCAGAACCCAGAGACATTAAGGGTTGAATATATAATTAGATTTTTTCCTATAATAATACAATTCAGGGTTGAAAACTCTAGCTAATAGGCAAGCCCTGTCAGCTTATGTTTGTACATAAAGTTCAGCCACATCCCAGACTCATCTCTGTAGCCACTGACTGCAGCCCTACACTGATGAAAAGGACCATTCACAGCAGATACATGATGGCCTGAAAAAATAATGCTACAGAAAAAGCTTATCCCCTGTTATGTATTATATTCTCTCAGATCATTACATGTTAAAGCATCCTAATAGTTTAAATTCCACAGTTATCCATTACCAATGTACATCATAATTTTAAAAGAGCAAGCACTAATTCTTGGACCATAATGCTACACTGTCCACTCTCAAAAATAATTCAAAAAAATTTAATGCTTTTGAACTACAATGTTCCATAGAAATCTAAAATATTGTTAATGAATACATTGTAAATAAGACTCGAAATTCAATTGTGTGTAATGTACTTTCAAAGAGTACCACATGATAGCCCATGACTATTAAGGCATACAGATACTGTTCCTATTCACAAGCATGTCTGAAGTACCTTGTCTTCTGCACCAGAAGATTCTTTCTGTTAGCTTGTTGTCTACTGCAAGTTTGCTAATGAGTCGTTCTCACGTGGGAAGTAACTATAGACCTGGAGACTATTTCAGCCTGAGATAAATATGGCATACCATAACAATTTACACTGAAAAAAATCAAACCGTATGTGTCTCTCACATCTAGCTTTTTTGTGATATTCCTTAGCTTCATGTATTCTCATAAAAAAATCATAGAGCAGGGGTCTAGAGAGATACCTCAGAAGTTAAGTTGTTCCAGAAGTCCCGAGTTCAATTCCCAGCAACCACATGGTGGCTCACAACCATCTGTAATGAGATCTGGCGCCCTCTCCTGGCAACTGTATGTAAAATAAGTAAATGAATTTTAAAAAATCATAGAGCATTTATTTTCCCAAAAGAAGTAGCAGAAGCATAATGCAGTAAGTACTCTCAAAAAGGTCTGTATAGGCTGAGCAAGAAAGGGCTTGTAAAGTTATTGATGGAGGAGAAAAGGGTGAGAGAGAAATTTTAAACTTTTAAAACTCTTATCCAATTCCTTTGCACTAAGATTGTGAATTTATTTACAGTCAGTGGGCTAATTGTCTTTCTTAAGTGGCATCAAACTCTACTACAGAGCTACAGTACTGAAAACAGCCTGGTATTGGCATAAGAACAGACAGGAGGACCAATGGAACCAAATAGAAGACCCGGATATTAATCCACACTTCTTCGAACACCTGATTTTTAACAAAGAAGCAAAAAATATCAAATGGAAAAAAAGAAAGCATATTTAGCAAATGGTGCTGGTGTAACTGAATATCAAAATGTAGAAGAATGAAAACAGATACATATCTATCACATATGCACAAAACTCAAGTCCAAATGGGTCAAAGACCTCAACATAAAGCCAGCCACATTGAAAAGAAGAGAAAGTGGGAAGTACACTTGAATGGATTGGCACAGGAGACCACTTCCTAAATATAACCCCAGTAGCACAGACACTGAGAGAAGCAACTAACAAATGGGACCTCCTGAAACTGAATAGCTTCTGTAAAGCAAAGGACACAGTCAACAAGACAAAACGACAGCCTACAGAACAGGAAAAGACCATCACCAACCCCGCATCAGTGGTTTTTAAACATTAAGCAAAGAAAACCAGCCTACAAACCACAATTACAGAGAACTTAGACAACAATGAGGACACTAAGAGAGACTTACATAGATCTAATCTACATGGGAAGTAGAAAAAGACAAGATCTCCTGAGTAAATTGGGAGCATGGGGACCTTGGGGAGGGTTAAAGGGGGAGTGGATAGGCAGGAAGGGGAGAAGAGAAAAATGTAGAGCCCAATAAAAGTCAATTTAAAAAAGAGCAGTTCAGCCGGGCGGTGGTGGCACACGCCTTTAATCCCAGCACTTGGGAGGCAGAGGCAGGCGAATCTCTGTGAGTTCGAAACCAGCCTGGTCTACAGAGCTAGTTCCAGGACAGGCTCCAAAGCCACAGAGAAACCCTGTCTCGAAATCCAAAAAAAAAAAAAAAAAAAAAAAGAGCAGTTCATAATGTGCATAACATGCATCCTGTGAAATCTCCCCCCTTCCCAGATGTTTTTAAAAATGATTGTGTTTATTTTTAAGATTATAATGATTGCATCATTTCTTCCCTTCCCTTTCCTCCCTCCAAAACCCATCATATACCCCTCCTTGCTCTCTTAAATTTGTGGCCTCCATTTCCCATTAACTGTGCTTATGCACTTATGCACATACCTGCATATGTATGTATATATTCCTAAATAGATAAATACAACCTGCTCCGTCTATATTATGTTACTTGTATGTTTTATTATTGAATAAATGCAAGGGTGAATAGGTACTCTGTGTGCTTGTTGAATAGCAGTAAATAAAAACAATGACTAAAGGAATCAATATAAAAATAAGCAAGAATAGAGCTTACTTCCCTTCTTCTAGTTCTTCTTATTTTTTTTCCATACATTGTTTTGTTTTATTTTTTCCATTCAAGAACATAATTAAAGATAAAAAAAAATTTTTTTTTCCTTTCTTCCCCTTCTCCCGGTCCCCTCCCACTACCCCCCACCCCTCCTCCCTCCCCCTTCTTCCTTGAAAGAGGGCATGGTGCCCTGCCCTGTTGGAAGTCCAAGGCCCACCCCCATCC
>PVIU01026246.1:0-22321 GCA_004026605.1 Ondatra zibethicus | reverse complement strand
CCTAAGTCCAACCCCTACAAGCTCTCTGATCTTTGCGAGCTCCCATGAGTCCCAGTCAATTGATTCTGTGGGTCTTGTTCTCCTGGTGTCCCTGACCCTTCTAGTTCCTCTGATCCTTTCTCCCCCTCCTCTGCGGGACTCCCTGGGCTCTGCTTAATGTTTGGTTGTGGGAGTCTGCATCTGCTCTCATCAGCAAATAAAGATACTTTGAATTTCTTCTTTCCTATTTGAATTCATTTGATATCCTTCAGTTGTCTTATTGTTCTGAATAAGACTACAAATACTATACTGAATAGGTATGGAAAGAGTGGACAGCCTTGTTTTAGTCCTGATTTTAGTATAATTACTTTGAATTTGAAGTTGATGTTGCCTGTGGGCTTGCAGTAAATGACCTTTATTATAATGAGGTATTTCCCCTTGTTTCCAGAATCTCTCCATGACTTTTATCATGAAAGGTTGTTGAATTGTGTCAAAAACCTTTTCTGTACCTGAATCTAATAAGATGACCATGCACTTTTTGTCTATTAATCTCTGTGATGGATATTTTTATTGATTTATTTATGTTGAATCATCTCTATCTCTGGGATGAAGCCAACTTGATTACAGTATATAATTTTTCTGATGTACTTTTGAATTCTGTTTGAAAGTACTTTATTGAGAATTTTTGTGTTTTAGGGGTAGTGCTCTATAATTTTTTGTTGAGTCTTTGTGTGGTTTTGGTATATGATAATAGTGACTTTGTTAAAAAAAAGAATTAGGAAGTAATCTTCCAATAAATGTTCTTAAAGCCATGCCCATACTGGCAACAATAGTGGACTCAATGAATTTTATAGAAATGACCATATTACATTGGGAGGGAATAGTTGTGGTGGAAGAAGGAAAAAACTGGATGGCAGGGAACAAGGGATAAATATGATCAAAATGCATTACATTCATGTATGAAATTCTCAATCAATTTTTATAAGAAGAATATTAAAATTATAATTTTAATTTGGGATGGGGCAATTGTAATGTTCATTTCATTTTTCGTCTTTACTAAGATATAATTTCCAAATAAAATATATTCATTTAAGATATCTTGATATCTATATATAAAGTAATTCCTACAATAAAAACTGCTATTAATATCTTTCTTTCCTCTATATTAATAACTTTTGCCTCTATATTAGTAAGTATATTTCTTTTGGTGGTAAGAATACTTGAGATTTATCTGAGCAAGTTTTGAATATATGCTACAGTCATATTGCTATATATTAGTTTTTTTAACTAATTCATTTTGTATAATGAATACTCCATATCCCTTGACCAACTCTGCTTTTCGTTATTTTCTACAGTTATTACAATTAAATAGATATAATTTTAATAATACTTTATTAAATCTTTGAGAATTTGTATGATGTATTTTGATCATATTTACCCCCATCCCCAATTCCTTCCAAATCCACTTTCTACCCCACCTCCCTACCTGCCCAAATCTGAGTTTTCTTCTTTTTTTTTAAACCCACTCTAGTCAAATATGTGTTATCCAAATACACTGAGGAATGTGGTCTGGCCACATTGAATGTGGTCAACCTAGAAGAGATAAGAAAAAAAGAAGGAAGCAAGGAAATGAAAGAATGCACAGGAGCCTTTATATTGATCTGATCTGGATCTGTGCAACGGCTCCATCTCACAGCTCTTTTTCATAAGAAAGTCACCAACTGCCTTACACTTCACTTTTCTCATCTGTATAAACAAGATAAATATTACCAGAAAGAATAATTGTATTACCACATTTGTATATTTCTCAAAGTTCTTAATAATAGTGAATATGTCAGATGTTCAAGTAAAAGGTTTACTTGGGAAATTTAGAGTGTACATTTGTATGTGAAACACTATACCAAACCTCCCTTTTAATAAACCAATTTAAGTTCCTTCAAATTTAGCATCCCCTAAGTTTGCCTGATCATTAAAACAACAGAGAAGAGGAGGAGTGGATGTGAGGAGGTTGAAGAGAGCATTTTAGAGGGGAGAAAGAATGGGATATAATATAAGACAGAAAAACACATTAAGAAAACAAGTATTCCATGGCCTATGCTGCCAGCAAGGGCCATGAGAGTGTCCATGGTGACCAAAGGCTGAATTGATATCCATGGTCTGAGCTGCAGAGACCATGACTGCTGCTGGGGTCCATATTGGTGTCCATGGCCCAATCCCTAGAGGAAAATTGATTTCTGTAGCCTGTGCTGATGCTAAGGTCCATGATAGTGTCTGTGGCCCATGCTGCAGCACAGGATCGTGTTGATATCCATGGCAACCAGAAAATGTGCTGAGGTCCATGGCATATGCTGACACCAGAGACCATATGGATGACCATGTTCCATGCTGGTGCCAGAAACAATATGGAAGTCCATGATCCATGCTCCCGCTGACTGTAAAGGACAAGGAAGCTAATTTTTGCAGTAGCAATGATGACTACATACTCACAGTTGAGAAAAAGGTCCATGGAAGACTTCTGTGACAACTCCTACTCCCACCCTCCTCCACTCGATCTCCCAAAAAGTAACAGCCTAAACAGGAATCCATCAAGAAGAACTCTTAGGACTTTGATAAGCATACTCTAGCATAACTCCCCACAATTGATGGCTTCTGGAAAATGTGTGGGTGGGGAAGGACTCAGTTTTCTTGAAGGGGTTGGCCCCTGGGAGTTTGACCGTGCTCCCGCAGTGAGTATATGGGCAACACAAATTAGACTTGTGGGATTTTGTTTTTGTTTTTGCTGGTTTTTCTTTCTTCTCTTTTTGTGAAGGACTCACAAGTGTGGGGGGAAGACCTGGGAGGAATGGGAAGTGAGTGTGATCAGGGTGCATTATGGGAAATTCCCAAATAATCAATAAAATATTGTTTAAAACAAAACAAAAACATTTCTTCTATAAAGCTTCAATAAATATTTTCATTCTACCCAACACATCTGAGGAAATGCTAACAAGTTCCTTGATATAGTGTGAGTAAATAAGTAGGTTTTGTCCCCTTTTTTAAACAATAAAAGGCAAAGACTGGGTTCTTGTGATTTTAGAAATAGTGAAGTGGCATGAGCAGAAGACAGTTCCTATCCAAGACCTTTAAGAATTAATGGATGTTAAAGAGATGTTAAAGTGGAAATAACAATTTAACAGCACAAAAAAGACATGTAAAAGTAATAAAAGGAATATTGTCACTCCTTACCAATGTAAGATGATAATAGATGCAATATATAATTCAATATAGAATGCAATATATAATTCAAGAAATGATGCTTATATGAGACTAATGTGTTAATGAATCCTAATAAATTCCAAAACCTTGACATATATAAGCAAGCCAATTTCAAGTTTCGAGTTCACACGTTAGTATGACTCACGGGTCCTTCCCACAAAAGACACCTTCCACGTGATTAATGTTTTACTTCCAAGCTGAATCATCAGACCCTGCAAATTGTCTTCAAGCCTCAGCACAAAAGCTTCCAAGAAGAAACAGGGAAATATTCCATGATAAAAACAATATTTCCAAAGGAACACAAAAAAATCAATAATTTTAAGCTTTTTTTATCAAGTCACTAACAACACAGTATATGCTCTATAAGTGAATAAAGTAAAAGGTGTTTTGCATGAAATTCTAAGAGATACAATTGCTCTCTCAAAACCTACAACTTACACCTCATTATTTTATTAACCTAAAAACAACTATGATATGACAGGTGAATCAAGAATGAACATAGGGAACTAAAAGTTATAAGAATTCATGAATTACCCCAATCAAGTTATTTTCAGGTATCAAAAATGATGTTGAATTGGGAATGGTGGAACATATTTGTAATACTAACACTTGGGAGACTTGCATAATAGATTGGCATATTTATGACCAATCTATGCTTCATATCAAGACCGACTAAAATAAAACAATCACGAGTAAAAAAGAAGCAGTCTGTGCTCTCCAGAAGAGTCATGAAATAACACAAATCTCAGTACCAGCAAGAAACCTTTTGAATAGTTGTTCAGAGTAGTCCAAGTGACACCCAAAGCAATATAGATTATCAATACAGCTCTTAACTGCCTCTCAGGGGTTAAGGGTAAGATCCTATTGCTGAAGAAACCACACACTTAGGACACAGTACTCAGATGATATGAGCTAGATCTGACCTGGACTCCTCTTTTGCGCAGCTAGCTTCCAAGGCTTCAGAAAATACTATACAGGCTACCAAGGGAGAAAAGTAATTACATAGCTGCAACACTCATGGCAAGATATGTATAAAGGTGGAATAAGTGATATTCACATGTTCGTGGCAACCACCAGCTATCTAAGTGAACTCACTCAATAGGAGGGAAATCATTCCTTGTACGGGAAACACAGCCAGCTTTCCAGGGTTAGTGACATCATGGACCTTAGAAAATAATCTACTATTTCCACTCTGCTGGGCTAGCTTAATTCCCAAATACATTCTAAATTTTATCCTAATTATTTATAGACATTTGGCAAAGTTCAAGTGTAAATTTTATCCTGTACACATAGATAAGTGTAGCTATGACCCCCATTTTAAAGCGCATTATTTAGAGCAAATGGAGACCATCACATAAAATCATAGCTAAACACAATGCAGAGATTAGCAGAACATGGGAAACTCAGGCCTAAGAAACACATCTATCACAACTCCTACATTCTGGGAACATTTTGGGAAAGGGGCCAGAAAGATTGTAAGAGTCAGAATATAAGGAAATCTTCTGTGAAACATTATCTCCTAGAAAGGACTGCATAAACAAGACCCGAAAAAAAATGACACTATCAATGGACATATTAACATGAAAGAGGGAAATTGTCATGGAGTCCCACTCCTAGACAAAGAACTACAGGCAACGAATGACTACTGGAGAAGGATAATTATCCTATTTCAAAGATGAGCATACATATACATAAAAATAAATATATATATATATATAACAATAATAAAGAAAAAGAAGCTATCAACGTGCTAGTTCAGGAGCACAGGAGGGGCTCCGGTGAGAGTAAATGAGAGCAGATGAAAGGAGGAAAAAGAGGAAATAGATGTAATTCTACTTTCATTAAAAATAATTTTAAATAGAGTAAAAGAAGCCATGAATTTGGGAGAAAGCAAGGGGTAAACAAGTGAGGGAATGGAGAGAGGAAGGAGGAAAAATGATGTAATTATAGCATTCTCTCAAAAAATAATTATAATAAAAAAGAAGTTAAAAGTAGAAGCAAAAAGAGAAATAAAGTGGACTGACTGAAGGGACAAGGTAAGAGAAAAAGAAGAGTTGGGGAAATTTATGCCATGCTCAATGTATAAAATATACTTGCATGAAAATGCTTTTATGTAACATGACACAATGTATAATGAATATACACAACATAAAACTTCAAAATATTTTAAAGGCTAAAAATACTGTGTTAATTGACCTATAAAGATGTTGACATGCTAATTACAGGAGTTTACTGAGTATGTTCAATGTAATGAAGGAAATTAACTCAATTCCATTTTGATATTTCTCAACAGTAAGGATAAATTAAACTTACCTTAAGATAAATAGAAGTAGGTCAAATATGCCTCCAGAAAGGAACTCACCTCCACAGATAATTCTAATGAGTATAGTTCAGGAAGAAGAAATGTCCCAGGGGACTTAAGATTTGACTCAGCAGTTAAGAGTGCCTGTGGAGTAGGAGCAATCATCTCTTTGGGCACTAAGGTCCTCACAAAGCCTACCTTAGCAGCTCTTCAGTGGCAGTAGCTGAAATTAGCCTTTGATTTTCTGTTGAACTCTGTCAATCTCAATGTGCTAGTTTTCTATTTTAGAATGTTAGTGTTTTATATCATATAAAAAGTGTATCAAAATTAAAGCAAACCAAAGCATTGCTTTTATGTAACATGACACAATGTATAATGAATGTCTTCACAAACATTGTATAATCTCAAGAAAGCTGAGTTCATGGGTAGTTGATAGAGTGGTGGGTTTTAGAGATAGAGAAGAGAGAAGGAGAGGAAACAGAGGCAAGGTGTCTCTGTGAACCTGGATCTCACTGATTCAGTCTGGCTGGTAAGAAAGTTCTAGAACCTTACATGTTACCATCTGTGGTGTTTGGATGGGTAATGCTCCCATAGGTTGTTATTTGAACAATTTGTCTTTAGTTTGGTAGCACTGTTTGAGGAGGTTTAGGAAAGGCAGTTTTGCTAGAGGAAGCACGTCACAGAGAGAAATCTTTTAAGAGCTATATAGACTTGTCTTATTTCCAGTTTGCCCTCTCTGTACTTGAAATTGTCCTTGCAATTCACGCTATGAGCTCTCAGCTCCTGTTCCAACCACTATGGTCCTGTGCTGCCCCGTATCTGCCCTATAGCTCTGTAACTGTCTAAGCCAAAATAAACTCTTCCTTCTCTAAGCAACAGCGAACTGAGCGCTATACCACCTCTATGATCCCTGAATTACAGATAAGCCACTATCCTTTCTATGCAGGTAAGGCAGACCAAACTCAGGTCCTCATGCTATGCCCACATTCTACCAACAGCCATCTCTTTATGGTAAGAACATTCTGGGACTAGGGTTGTAGGTCAGTTAGTAAAGTGCTGGCCTCACATGCTCAAAGCCTTGGATTCAATTCCCAATACCACATAAGCCACCTGTGCTGGCACATTCCTGTGACCCTCGGACTCAAAAGATAGAAACGGCAGGATGAGAAATTCAAGACCATCCTTGGCCACATAGCAAGTTTGAGGCCAGTTTGTGCTGGATGATAACCTATCAAAAAGAATAACTCAAAAACTGAAAATTCTTCTATTTAGTTTTTAGAATATACAGCATATTATTGTTGTCTACAGTCATGCTAATAGGCAGTGGCACAGCTGAATTTTCATTAGCATGAATTAGTCTTTTAAAATCTAAGTACATAGTAATCCAAGAAGCCAGAGGGTTGTTAAGTGACACACTACAAAATAAAATAAGGGTATATCATTTTCAGAAGTCTCAGTGTAAAGGAGAAGAGGAAAAATGGCCTGGAAATGATAGAACTCTTTTTCCCTTTCCTAAACCTAACCTATAAAAGGTGTGAGAAACAACACATGAAAAAAGTCTGAGGAAGGCTTTTAGGCAGTTGGGGGAGTCATCCTTCAGCATACAAGGCATGCTAATGTTACTAGGAATCAACTCTAGGCTCCCTGGTCTTTGGGATATAGGTTGAATGAATTGAGACAAGGCAAAGAGTGTTATGTAGGAAAGAGAGTTTATTACAGAGAATAATTCGAGACACTCTCAAGAGTGAGAGTAGCAAATGACCACATGGGCCATTGTTGAGGAAAACACCCTCATGGAGTAAGAATCAAGAATGGCCAAAGAGGCAACTGTGGAGAAAAACATTCTCATGGGAGAGAATAAACGATATTCATAGATGATCATGCTAATCTCCATATTTAGGTAAGCTTCATACTATTTTCTAAAGTCTCTAAAGCAGATAACGTTCCTGAGGGGTATTTTCTTGTTCAAATAATTGACAGGTTCATTTCAATTAACTCATAAGAAAGGGTACAATGTTATGTCTTTGTTCTCTACCAGAAAGCCTCCTGATAGATAATAATCTTAAAATCTTCCTGAAAGTTCAGAAAATCATGTTTCCACCCAGGGCCAGAGATACAACTCAAATCCCATCCTTTTGGCCAATATCATGTAACATATAGCAGTAAAATCACGTCTCCGCAGTTAAGAGCACTTGCTGCTCTTACAGAGGACCTGTGTTCCATTCTCAGCACCCACATGGCTACTTACAACCACCCATTTCTCCAGTTCCAGGGGATCTGATGCCCTCTTCCATCCTTTGCTGACATCAGGTTTGTATACAGTGGAGAGAGACACATGCAAGTAAAGCACTCATGCACATAAAAACATGAATTTTTAAGAAAAGAATTAAAGAAAGAAAGCTACTACTAATCATAATTTATTTAAAAATAGTCATTTGGAGCTGACGAGATGGTTCAGCAGTAAAGAGGAAGTTGCTTGAAAGGGCGGGGAACTGAAAAAATGTATAGCTCAACAAAAACAATAAAACAAAAAGAGGAGGTTGCTCTTCTAGATGAGTTGGATTAGATTCCCAGAACCTACATGGTATCTTACAAGTGTTTGTAATGCTGGTCCCAGGGCAAGACAAGCATAGACATAAAAATAAAACTTTTTAAAATAGCCATATTTTACCAGAAAGAAACAACCTTCCCTTAAATAGGTCTCAGCAAAGTCTTGCTACCTGCACCTTCTTCTCTTGACTATTCAGTAGCTATGCTTCCAATGGTGCTTTGAGTCATAAAGAGGCACAGTTATGATACATTCTCCTTCCTTAAAATAAGTGTGCTAACAAGGACACAAAAGATGGGGACCCAAAGGTCCTGTGAAGGTTCTAATGCCACTGTGATCCTCAAGCTTGCTAATCTCTAACTAGCTATAAAACAGTAGGATGACTCATGGATTCTAAGAGGACACAGGTGCTTTTCATAGTTTTTCTGGCTCAAGTTATCTATGGATAAAATGAAGAAATAAACTTTATCTATATGGTTCTTTTGTCTCTGAAACATTTTCTCTATTATTTCTTTAGGTGGTTATGACTGAATAATCTATATTGCTAGGAGTGATATTTCCACAACATATAATACCGAAAATCTCTATACATGTGAAGGTAAAGGATAGTATTCCATAATGTTATAATGCTTGAAGAAGCTATTAAATTGTGAATAGTTGTCCCAAGTCAGTGTATTATAACATTTCATCTTTGATTGGTTCTTGTCAACCACTGAAATTCTTTAAGGGTATTTTTACACATGTATTTTCTATCTTGATTTTGTCAGCTGCTAATTATAAAGTTCATGAATCAGTTGTCATATGCAAATTAATAATGAGCTCTGAGTCTTTTTATCTCATATCTAAATGGGCTCCATTCTTCCTTTACAAACAAATGAAAATGTTTTGAGTGTGTGAACATCACAAATTCATCCAATTTCCGAAGTGTAGTGGTTACCAGATTCACTTCATACAAATGCATCTAAATTCTGCCAAGTTCTGCATATCAATAATGTAACCATGAAGAGGTAATCTTTCTCAGGTTCTTAATCATTTTACAATGAAGAATTTTATATAGTTATTTACACATATAGATATTTCCCCTACTCATTGTGGACATGTTCCAGCTGAAACCTCCTTAGTGAATTTGTGAAACTAGAGATAGTGCACAACTCTGTATACCATCATTTTCTGGCATAATACCTATGGGGAAGTTAATTTTCTACATTAGGTGCAACTAGCAATAAAACCAACACTTGTAAAAATATATTGCAATATAACTTTGTAAATGTGATTTAACTCTAAATATCTGAACTTACTCTTATCTGTCCTTATATGTACTTACCCTTCCTATGCTGGTACAAAATGTTATGATGCCGACATGGTGAAGTAAGGTGAATAATGTAGGCAGTGTGGCATAGTATTAGACTACTCCATAGTAATTATTTGAACACAAACACTGTAACACCTCAATTGTAAGACAGAGGGCTATTAGGTGACTAATGGATGCTTAGTATATATAGTATGGTTATACTGGACAAAAGAATTATTCCTTTTCAGAGTGGAATGAATCGTTTATTTCTGAAAGTTCTCATTTAACATTTCCAGAACTTTGGCCAGCCGAATAGTTCTGTGGGTAACACTACTTGACACCAAGCTGGAGAACTTGATTTCAATCCCAGACCCACATGGTAAAAGAAGAAGACTAATTCCTACAAGTTGCTCTCAGATTTTTACATATACACACATGCATGTACACATGTATACATGCAACACAACAAATATATAAATATGTATTATCAGAAATTGTTAGCTTTAGAAAGTTAAAACAGAAAAAAACCTCAGATAAAGGGGGATTACTGTATAATAAGTATATTTTTCATATATCCTTATCTATATTCATACACAAGCACATATATTTGCATGCCCTCAGTTATAATGTAAAATTTATTTCTTTTTGTGAACTCCTTATAGGCTCTTTATAGTTCTGAATCCATGTAGCAAAATATGCTGCTTTCTCTTTCCCTAGGGTATGGAAAACGGACACTTGGCTCTTTTCAACTCCTTAAGATTAAGAAATGGACATCTCTAAATAGAGAAATGAAGTAGGTAAAAAGGGCATGGGTAAAGAAGTAAAGTACATGATGGCTGGAGGCTGATACAATTACAGAGCTGTATCACAGCAGGGCATTATTTGATTGATCAAAGAGTACAGACACAAGACCACCCCAAAATGGCTACAACCAATAGCCACTGAGATAATTGCTAACTGACCTTTGCTTTAGTATAATGGCATCTCCATATCATTAGCCTTGCAAAATTGCCAGCTGCCATCATGTACCCAACTCCATGAGAAAGGCCAGGAAATTCTACAAAGGACAGAAAAGGGGAACAAACTCTATTCCCAGAAATTCCTGACCTATCCCCAGAAATCCCCACCTTAACTAGTAAATAATCCTAGCCTACATTAAACTTGGTCCCCAAAAAGTGAGCAATCTAAAATCCCAATGATGTGATTCTTTCTGAAAAAGAAAGAAAAAAGTCCACTCACTCATCCTTGGGTGTGCACTTACGTGTTTCCTTTAAGAAGCATATTATTTACTTAGCAGCATTCAACTTTTGACTTAAAACCTATTTCTATTCCCTAGCCTACAATATCCCAAGATTCCTGGAATGTTTCATCTTGATGGTCAACTTAATGGAATTTAGAATCACTGTTTCTGCCCGCCTGACTGCTTCCTTGCTCCCCATCATGATGGTCACGGACTCACCCTCTGACAATGAAAGCCTCCAATAAACTCTTTCTTTCATAAGTTGCCTTGGCCATAGTAACTTAAAAGATCAATAGAAAAATAACTGAGACAACAAGTCAATATAATAACAGAGAGGGTTGCTATAAAAGTCTAAGTGTGGCCCATCCAGCAAGCAGAGATGCTTGGCTACCTTATCATGTGATCTCTTCCTCCCAAACATACTCCCACCATTGTGATGCATCAGGAGGGCCTCACCATAATTGAGTCAATGGCAGTGTCATGCACTTGAACCTTCCAAATTATAAACTAAATAAACATTTCTTCATAAGCAGTCTGCTTCAAATATTTGATTTTATATGTGTGTGTATATACATGGTGATAAAAATCTGATTCATAAAACTATATACCTATATATAACTTATATATATATATATTTATCAAGTCACTAATGTTTTTAAGTAATTATATGTAGTAAAGGTAATTCATGAAATATTAAGCAGTATTTAATAGTGGAAGAAAATATGCATAATATATAAGCTGATAGGATTCTCCACCTTATCCAGTATCAACTCCATAGCAAAACCTGAGGCAAACATGAATATGATAAATATATTTAACTTGTAAAATTTCAGGAAATTGATAATGAGAGAAAGAGAAACAAGGTAAACAAAGTTGCAAAGCATGAAATGGTGTACATTAGTTGCCATGGTAACTGCTTTGTATACAGAAGTTTCTGTCCTGCCTGGGACCACAGCCATTCAGTCCCAACTAAACATACAAATGTTTATATTAACTGTCAACTGTTTGGCCTATTGTAAGGCTTATTATTAACTAGCTCTTACAACTTAAATTCACCCACAATTCTAATCTATGTTTAACCATGTGGCTTGGTGTACTTTCTCAGTGAGTCATTCTCATCTTGCTTCTTCTGTGTCTGGTTGATGACTGACTCTACCTTTCCTCTTCCCAGAATTCTCTTAGTCTGGTCACCCAGCCTATACTTCCTGCCTGGCTACTGGCTAATCAGTGTTTTATTTAACCAATATAAGTGAGAAATCTTTACATTATACAAGAGCATTATCCCACAGCAATGCTTTCTAAGAAGCAGTAATGAAACACCACAAGTTTCTCATATGTCAGGATGCTCCAGAGGACATGAAGAGAAGGAGAAAGCTATCTGACTAGCTCCTATTTCACATTGGCCAAAATTCTCTACCAATTATCTGAGTAAATCAACCAGCCCCTTATAAAGGCAGAAAAGTCACTCCTTAGTGTACTTGTTGTTCCTTCTGAGTCTAGATGTGAAGGCACGGCCCAGTGAGTCAACAGACTCTGCAGTCAGAAAACCGGAGATGACACACAGGTTTATGGCCTCATTTAGCTGGTGCAAGCATGTTATGAAACATAATAAACATTAGGTGGTGGTTTGTATAAGAATGGTCCCCACAGGCTCATGTATTTGCATACTTAGTCAACAAGGAGTGGAACTCTTTAATAGGATTAGAAGGATTAGGAAGTGTGGATTTATTGGAAGAGTTGTGTCACTGGGAGTAGATTTTGAGGTTTCAAAAGCCCATGTCAGCTCAAGTGGTGGTGGTGGCACATGCCTTTAATTCCAGCACTCAAGGAAGCAGAAACAGGCTGATCTCTGTGAGTTCAAGACCACGCTAGTCTACATAGTGAGTTCCAGGACATCCAGAGCTACACAGAAAAAAAAAAAAACTGTCTTGAAAAAAACAAAAAACAAACAAAGCAAAAAGCCTATATCAGGCCCAGGATCTCTTTCTCTCTGCTTGCAGATCAGGATGTAACTCTTAGCTAATTCTCTAGCACTATGTCTTCTGAATGTCTCTATGCTCCCCACCATGATAATGGATTAAGCCTCTGAAACTATAAGCAAGCCCCCCAATTAAATGATTTTTTTAAATAAGAATCACCTACATCACGATGTCTCTTCAGAGCAATAAAATATTAACTAAGACACATTATTATCCTTTTTTCAGGGATAGGATTTTGCTAGGTATCACAGGCTGGGCTGTTACAATGTTTCTGCCTCTCCCTCTTGGTACTGAGATTACTGGCATTGCACCCCTATGCCCAGGTTCTTCTTCTTTTTGTTGAATAAATGAGACTAGGGAAAACACAGTGAAATGCTAACAACAATTTTCAAGATACTGATGTTAATATTGAATATTGGATTTTTAATCTGCATTTCCTAATTTTTCTACCAAAAAATAAATAAACTAAAATTCTTAAATCTTCTCAGAAATTTTTTCCCTCCACCTTGGTGACTTCTTTGAATTTTTTATAATTTATTTACTTATATGTGTATTGGTGTTTTGCCTGCATGTATGTCGGTGTGAGGGTGTCAGATCAACTGGAACTGGAGTTACAGACAGTTGCAAGACATCATGTGGGAGCTGGGAACTGAACCCAGATCCTCTGGGAGAGAAACCAGTACCCTTAACCACTGAGCCATCTCTCCAGCCCCAGCTTGGTGACTTCTACTCCTTATGCCATCAAGAAGACTTTAGGCCTCCAGAGAAAGACTCACCAATATAAGGTAAAAATTGATTAAAGTCCTTTAAATTTGTCAATGTAAGTATATTATTATGAATGATAATAATAATTGATAATGCATTAATAATGATAATGATAATAATAATTTTGTGTATAATAAATTGCTGCATGAATTTTTTACTCTTTTGGCTTTTTAGGGGGGCACTACCCAGCTCCCAAATGAATCACGCGCAGAGCCTTATTCTTCATTAAGAATGCCTGGCCTTAGCTTGGTTTGTTTCTTGCTAGCTTTTTTAAAATTATCCTGGCTACCTTTTGCCTCTGGGCTTTTATCTCTATTTCTGTATACCTTTCTTTACTTCTTTCTCTGCAGCTTGCTATGTAGCTGGGTATCTGACCCCTAATATCCTCCTCTCGTTGTTCTCTCTTGTTCCTTGTTCGCCCTCCTCCCAGATTTCTCCTCCTATTTATACTCTCTCTCTCTGCCAGCCCCACCTATCCTTGCTCCTGCCTCACTATTGGCCGTTCATCTCATTATGTGTACCATCAGGTATTTTAGACAGGCACAGTCACACAGCTTCACAGAGTTAAACAAATGCAGTGTAAACAGAAGCCACACACCTGAAATTAATATTCCCCCAAAAATAAACATAAATTAATCCTTAGGTCCCCTATTTTTCAGCTATAGAGTGTACATTCTGTAAATTCTACAATCATATAGAATGGAAGAACTCTTCATGAATGTGAAATCAATCACCAGAACTAAAGAGTTTAGAGATGTGCTTTTGCCGAAAACAAGCTAATTTCCAGAAACTAATTAGGCTTCCTATATAAGAACCATTTGCTTAAATTAAACAAGGTCAAAGGTTTTTATCCTATTCCTCTAGTATTTCTTTTCGTGTCAAACATGGTAATAGTTACTGATATTTATTGAGTCGATGTTCCCAAAAAAGTCTAATAAAAGTTATTTGTTAATATCTGCTCTGTTTTACAGATCATTACCTATATAAGCTGAAGCATGGTGGCCTTAACTAAATTTTTTTTTATTTTCTTTTTTAGTTTCACTTTTGAGATTATAATTGTATCGCTTCCCACTTAACTTTTCTCCCTACAAAACTCCCCATATGCCCTTCCTTACACTCTTTCAAAGCCTCTTCATGGGTTCTTATCTCAGTGATTATTGTTACGTGTGTGTGTGTGTGTGTGTGTACACAAATGTATATACATATAGAGTCCTAAATATAAGTTTCTCAATCTATGTAATGTTATGTGTACATATGCTTTTTAGGACTATTTTAATATTGGATAACCAACTGGTGTGTTTTATCCTGGTGAAAACTATTTCTGCCCATCTCAGAATTTCTTAGTTGCCTGTTGTTATTCATTCAGGGTTGAGTCCTCATGGTTATGTTTCTCCCATACCTTCGGAAATGTCTATTATTTTTGTCCTTGTTCAGGTCATGTTTAAGCAGTCAGTCACTTAGGTGAGACTTTATGGGTGTAGCTTCTGACATTGGTAGGAAACACAGTTTCATAGCCAACTCCCTGATCCTCTGGCTTTTACAAGATTTCCACGCCCTGTTCTGCAATATTTCTTGAACCTTACATGTGGGAGTTGTTTTGTAGATGTATGCATTGGGACATGGCGCCATAACTCTTCATTTGGATTTATTATGGTTTTCTGCAATGGTTTCTGTCTCTTTCAAAGAGAAATTTCCTTGAAAAGGGTTGATTACTACACTTATCTGCAGATAGAATGGTAAATATTAAGAGTATAGTTAAGAATTGTGCTCATTCAGTGAAGTGGCAGTTGTAAGTTCGCCTCCAAATTCCATGACTTCACCAGCCCTGAGTAGTCAGCTAGGTTTCCAGCAGCAGGAATGTTTTCTGTCTTGTTGAGCAGCTCTTAAATCCAACGACAGAGCTGTTGGTTACCACAAAAGTATGTGTGCCACTACTGCACCTTTAGAGTCATTATGCCTTGGTAGTGGTTGTTGTGCTTCATGATCATTATAGCTAGATAGGACTCTTGGTTGCTTCCCTCCTTTTGAAGTTTGCTTGGTGCCTTCTGTTACAATCAAAGTTAGTCCTTAGGAAGGAGGTTTTCAGGTCAGTTCCAGCTCAGGTGCCACAGAACCCTGTTTCTAAAGTGCATTGTGTCTTCAACAATACTTAACTTCCATTTCTCAGGGGCAACCAACGGCAATAGCAGCAGCCTGTAAGGTTTTGAGTCTGTTGGATAGCCCTATCTAGCAACTAGAAGTCTTCTCATGCCTGATGTTGTGGTTTTTGTTAGGCAATATTTGGCCCTTTGAGAAACATTGTCTTCCCTGGTGAGAATTTTTTTCCTTTAAACTATATATCTATATTTATAAACAGAGTTACTTGTAAATTTTCTCCAGTGGAATCTTATTGCATATAATAACCACACTTAAGGGTAGGGCCTATTTTCAGCAGTAGATGACCAATATGAAACAAACTCCACAGTATTTCTGTAGTCGTTTTGCCTCGTATAACTTTGTTTAGGCAATTCTTTTCTTCCTAGTCTTTTGCTTGTGTATTATTGTTTCTTATTTTGTGTTTTTGTGGAAGGGGGTTGGCGTGTGTGTTTCTTGTTTTTTTTTCTTTTGTTTTATTTGTTTTGTTGTCAGCCTGTTTGCTTTCAAAAGAGATATAAAAAGAAAGGGCATGTAGTTGGACAGGTGAGGAGTTGGCAAGGACCTGGGAGGAGTTGAGGGAGGAAACATCACAATATACTGTATGAAATTTTTCAATAAAAATAAGTATTTATTAACTCACAGAATCTATAGTAAGAAACAATGAAAGTAAATCTCAAAAAGTGAAAATATACTTGCCCTAAGAATAGCAATAAATTTATCTTTATTTGTGATGAAAATAAAACAGAATTTTGAATGTAGTCTGTCTTAAGTAAATGGCACATAATAGACAAAAATGTGCAATTTCACTGTGTCATGTGTTTAGGGTGCTCAATATAAAACTGACTTAGCACTATAATAGAAAAATAGCACGATTAACAAGTAGTTTTACCATGACTGTCACTACGACAACAAAACTAACAAAAAAGCCACTGAATCTGCAAACATAGGATCATAACAGTAGTGTTTACTTGTCTGCAAGTTTATTTTCACTGCTGTTAGTATCTTGAGTTTCAACATGAAGTGAGATTCCTAAATTTTCTCTAACTTTGTCAGAAATGGATTCTTCCACTGAGAGAGTCATCTAAGAGCTGGGCAGATGACACATACCTATAATGCCAGTACTAAATGGGAGACTTAGGCAAGTATATAATGAATGTGGAGACTAGCCCGGACTGGCCAGCCTGCCTTAAAAGTAAAAACAAAACAGAAAAGAATCATTTAATAAAATTATCATCTATAATTCAAGAGCTTCACATGTATTCATAAATAACTTATCATTCAACAAAAGAGATCATAATCACATAACTATAACTACAGATAATAATCTTATCTAAAAATATGTGATCATTGGATATTTAAAATGTATCTACTCTTAATTTAGGAAATTACTGCAAATGTACAATACACACTGATATAAAAGATTTAGTACAGATGGTGTACTGATATTTTAATTTTAAATATTTGAGTTCATATTGAAAGATGCTTTGGATATTTTGGACTTGATAGAGGATATTGTAAAAATTAATTCCATCTTTGTCTTTTTATTCTTCAAAATACGGCACTAGAATGCTTTAAATTGGATTTATGGGTCCCATAATATCTATATTGGAGAAAAGTGGCCTACATGTTCTTAAAGTAGCATAAAAATGGGATTTAGTTTACAGATACTAAAAGAATGAGCTTAGGCTCTGTTCATCATAATGGGGTGAAAAATTAATGTTTGATTCTGATAACCTTTCTTAGTATTAAATTAATTGAATCTAGAAATAGGCATAGGCTACTATAATAAGAAATAGTAGTCCCTGGTTCCTTGCTTTCTACTGGACACTAATGACAAGTAAGTCCTGTGTTAGACAGATCTTTGAGCATATGGACATTCATTGATGGAGCTCTTTAAAAGAGCTCCTGTTACTTATATTTATCAAAGTTCAACAATTATATCTTCCTTTACCCACTGTATTAAAAATAAAGCCTAGGGGCTGGAGAGATACTTTTACAGAGGAACCAAATTCAATTCCCAGCATGCTTACAACTGTATATAACTCTAGCTTCAAGGGATCTGATGCTTCTGGGCTCTTTTGATACCTGCACTTGCAACCCACCCACAGACACAAAAGTATAATTAAAAACAAATAACAAAAAAATTACAAAAATAAACTGTAAGAATCATTCTTACTGCCACCCTGGGTCATCTGCTTTTTTAAATTTTATTTTGTCTCATTTTTTGTTTGCTTGTTTGCTCAGTTAGTTTGTGTGTATGTGTGAATGTGTGCATGCATGCATGTAAGTGTGTATTAATTTATACATGGATGCTTATGATTAAATACCCATAGCTTTAGTGCACAAATGCCTTATTTTGTATTCTTTTTCATATTGTGAAAATTTTATTTGCATTAACTCTTCTTTATACCTACCATCATAAGAGATAATGGTATTTGCTTGGTATTTTTGTAATCCTTTCTCGCTGCTTTAAATTGCTAGTTTTGTTTTGTTCTGATCATGTCCCTGCTTTTGACTGGGCACATTTACTTGAAAAGCTTGGGTAATTTTTTCTTGTCTACTCAGTGGGAGTAAAGTAGCTATTTCCTGATAGTATTAATCAGAAGATCACTCACTTTATCCAAATTCTATCCCCAAACAAGTCTGTGTTTCCATCTTTCATGTTATAGCACCCTCCAACGGTGATCAGTAAGTTCCTAAAGTATTATTATGAACTCATAAAGTGAGCATGCTTTCAATCCTTTTTTAATATTGCTAATAAAATAGTCTCATCCTTTGCCATTGGGGCAATGATCTTGAGATCGGTGCCTCATTCCTTTTGACATTAATGAAAATCTTCATTGATTGCTGTCTTGGGTTTTGGCATGACAAACACTGCAAGCTTGTTTTGTACATTTCCTGCTTCTGATATACAACCTGTCATTCTTCAAGTAACTTTGCTTCCATTTTAGTGGTAAATAGTATTTAGAAACCACAGCCAACAGTAGAGGAACCTAAGACCTAGCTCTTATAGTACCAGAAGGAGCTATGTAACCTTTTACTGATAGGATGATCATTACATTCAGAAATTTCCAGTAGACAGAGCTAAAAATATGTATTTATTTGTATATGCATGTAAATGTTTATGAAGATAAAATCAATTGTGAGTTTTAAGAATTGTCATGCATAAATTTTTATACATCCTTCTTTCCTTCAATTCCAAAATTCTGGTAATGAGCCCAATATAGTTTCTTGTTTTCTTTTTCCAAAAGATACCTTCAATAATAACACAATAACAATACAACTACTCCCATTATAAATATGACAACTGTCCCAGAAATTCAAGGTATCTTGATGAAGACACCCCACCCTTTGGACAGAGGACTTGACAGCATTGAGCCAGAATGGAACTGGAAGCCTCTTCCCTGAGAACTAGCTCTCATTGAACCAAAAGGAGATATGAAATCTGCCAAGGGATAAAAGAAATCAATAATCCTACCCATAAAACCTAAGAACAATGATGAGGCCCAGAAAGACAAATACCATATGATCTCATTCATATTTAGAATCCAGAAATATTTTGGACTCATAGAAGATGAGAACATAAGTGAATAAATAGTTCTTGAAAGAATAAATATAAATAATAAATAAGTATTTGGAAAAATATTCAACATTCCTAAACATTAAGGAAATTTAAATTTAAAGAGCTTTGAGATTCCATCTCCTCCAAGTGACAATGGATATCATCATGAAAACAAATAACAAATTCTGATCAGAATATATTCATCACTTTACATCCTTTTTATGTGAGGATATTTACAATCTACTCTTAGCAGTTTTGAAATACAAAATACAAAACTTATGGTCACCTTGCTGTGTAAATAGATAACCAGAGTTTATCCCTGAAACCGACCAGATTCACGTGTCCCCTCCCTGCCAGAATAAACAATAAAAGCAGAGAGTCCCTCCCATATGAAAGGAAGCTGAACAGCAAAGAAGACTCTCAGAGTAGAAAAGCTGCAAAAAAAGACTCTGAGACCAGGTCAGCTGCCTAGAAAACAAAAAAACAAAAAACAAACAAACAAAAAAAAACCAGAATGTATCCAAGTTGCCTGGATGAGATTTATAGACCAGAGTCATTCGGAAAGGACGCTCCCCAACCTGTTCATCTGCCTGCAGGCTGTTTCTGTATGCTCCAGCTTTCTCAGTTTTTATGAGCTGTCACCCATGCTGGGACTGACTTTAGTGATACAAATGTCTTTGAGTCATTTCTGTTCCTGTAAGTAATGCTGCATCCATACTTCTCTATGTAACCAAAATAAAACTGGTTCACAAAATTGCACTTTGTTGGTATCCATACTTTGGTCTCTCATGGGATCCCTATCTGGGGTGAGCAGATGTGTGCGTTGTGTCTCCCCAGGAAGTTTTGTTACACAACAGCTGCTTACTGACTGTGGTGGTTTGAGTAGAAATGGCTCAGTAGACTCATAGATTTGGATGTTTGGTCAACAGGAAGTGGCACTGTTAGAAGCTGTGGCCTTGTTGAAGTAAGTGTGGTTTTGTTGGAGGAAATGTATCAATGTGGAATGGGTTTTGAGGTTTTAGATCCAAGCCCAGGGTCTCTCTTTTCCTTCTGCCTGTGGATCCAGATATAGAAATTTTCATTCCTTTCCAGCACCATGCCTACCTGCACACCACCATGCTTCCCAACATGTTGATACTAGAGCAAACCTCGGAACTCTAAGTCATCCTCAGTGAAATGCTTCCTTATAAAAGTTGTTGGGGTCATGGTGCTCTTTACAACAATAAAAACCCTAAATAAGGCACTGACTTGCTCCCCATGGCTTTCTCATCCTGCTTTCTTATAGAATCCAGGACCACTAGTCCAGGGATGGCACCACCCACAATGCCTTGGCCCTCCCCCATCAATCACTAATTAAGCAGATGCCCTACAGCTTTGCCTACAGTCAGATCTTAATTAAGGCATTCACTTAATTAAGTCCTCCTCCTCTTAGATGACTCCAGCTTCTGTCAGGAAATTATAAAACTAGCCAGTACAGAATCATATACCAAGATAGGCCAATTTGTAAAAAATGTATTAATGGAAAGATGGGCAAGAAAAATTTAACTTAATTCATAAGGCAGTTTAATTCTTACCAATAAAGGGCAATAACGCCTGAAAAAAAAAAAACCAAGTTCTCATTTATGTGCATTTCTTCAGAGAAGTAACAGACATAAACCCAAAATACAATATCCCTTTTTACGAAGAGATATTTTGAACCCTTTAGTCAATATTCCTTTCTCCTATTTTTCCAACCCCTGGTCTCCAGTGGAATAAACTACAGTTGTCTATTACAGAACAAGGTGACCATGATTAATAACATAGTTTATATTTCAAAACTTCTGAGAGTAGATTATAAATATCTTCACCATAGAAAGGATGTGAAGTGATAACTATGTTCACTTTTGGCTTTATTTAAATCTTTTTCATACAATGTATTATCATGCTTTCATCTCCTGCAACTCCGCAGAGTTCCAACCCACCTCCCTACCCATCCAAATTTATGTCTCTCTCTCTCTTTCAAAATCTGTAAGCATTGTGATAGTTTAATTGAGAATTGCCCATAGGCTTATATATGAATGCTTGGTCCCTAGTTAGTGGAACTGTTATAATATATTGGCAAAATTTTTAAAAAAACATTCTTTGAATTTCCTTAGCAATGCATAGACAACATGTAAAAACATTTTTGGGCAGATATTGAGCATTTTTAAAAATAAGTAAATAAATAGCAAACATCTTTCCAGGTCTAACAGATGTGTGGATAAAATGTCAAATGACTCACAATAAGGCCACAGGAACCCTCTGTCAATTTTCCCCTTCTACATAATAAAATTTTTATTCTGATTAGGGATGCCCACTTATGAACTGGATGTCTAAGCCTCTTGTACTTTTCAAATGGTCATATGATAAGATTCCAGCCAGTGAAATTCAAAGAGAATCTATGTGTGCAAACTTTAGGCCTTACCTTTAAAAAGCAGGAACTCTCTCCCATTCCTACCTCCCATCGCATCTTCATGGTGCCTGGAACAGAAAGGTATGGTCAACCATCCTTAAGCTATGTAAAAGGAGGACAGGGAACAAGAAAATAACAGAATGGATCTATGTATAATCGTTCAGAGCTGTAGGATCCCACCATAATTTCATAAAGGAAAAATAAATTTCTGTATTTTTAAATCCATAGTTAATTTTGCACTTTTGTTCCAGGCGGCAAAAGAGGCATCCTAACAGAATGACTCACACATGAAGAGAAATCCAGATCTTAGCAGATGAGAGACCATTCAAGTTTTTACCTGCTCCTTGATCTGTAAACTTGAAAGTAATCTCGGAGCTCACTTCATTTAAATTATAGTGGTTGCACATAATTATGTAACATTATAGATTTAAATGTTCATGGTTACCATTAAATCAAATACACTCTATCATACTTTTATATTATTCCCAAGGATCAAAGTTACAGAGCCCCTTTAGGCATCGTTGTAAATGGTTTTCTAATTAGACCCTATTTGGCAATGACAGTAAAAGTTTGGGGTTTGAGAAGGGACAAAATCAAATAATTATACCTATAATCAAGCCATAATTCCTTCCTCAATCCAAATTTATGCATTATTTACAAAAAGCTGCTTTACCCAAGCTTTTTGGCCCCATGCACTATGATAATACTACTCTGTGACTCCAGTTAAAGTTGTTTTTTTTTTCCATATATTGTTTTGTTTTATTTTTTCCATTCAAGAACATAATTAAAGATAAAAAAATTTTTTTTCCTTTCTTCCCCTTCTCCCGGTCCCC
>PVIU01026245.1:0-21077 GCA_004026605.1 Ondatra zibethicus | reverse complement strand
TAACACACCACATGTGCTCTTTCCTCCCTCCAACTTCATCGAAACCTCTTTACATGGCTACACTACCAAAATTAATGTATAGATTCAATTTCTATCAAAATTCAAATGACATTTCTCATAGAATTAGTGTGGGAGGAGGGGGAGATCCTAAACTTCGTATGGGAACACAGAGATCACAGATGGCCAAGGAATCCTATGCAAAGAATGGTGCCAGAGTTATCGGAACATGTGACTTCAAACTATAATGCAGACCCATCATGACAAAGACAGCATGATGCTGTCATAAGCACAGACATGCAGACTGTGGAACGTAAATTGGACCCAGAAATGAGCCCTCATAGCTATGGACACCACATTTTTTACAAAATTGTCACTGGAAACACCCATCTTATTTAATAAATGATGCTGGCAAAAACCAGATACTGACATGAAGAAGAAAGATGCTATCTCTCACCTAGCAAAAAACAAAAACAAAACCCAAAAAACAATTAACATGGACATTAAATTAAAGTGAACAAACATTAAATTAAAACTTGAAATGCTGAAATCACTAGAAATAAACATAGAAAACAAAACACAGGCATAGGCAAAAACTTCTTGGATACAATCCTAAAAGCACAAAAATAGCCTCCAGAATTGACAACTCTTATTATATGAACTAAGAGGCCTCACAGCAAAGGACCTTCTCAGCAGAGGCAACAGACTATAGAATGGAAGAACAGACATTTAGAAAGAAAAAAACAGGATGCCAAAAACTGCTACCAAAGAACTGGCAATGTTTTTCTTTGCAAAATGCTGGCAGTACACAGTGCATCAGAAACAACATTCTGCATCCTTTAACAGACAAGATTTCCTAATGTTCCTAGGAATCTAATCTGTAATCAAACACAGGAACCGGTGATAGTGCAGAGGCTGATAGGCAGCTGTTGGATTGCTACAGTCAGGAAACACTAATTCTTCATGCTCTTTCTTCTGTGGAAAACCCAGACATTTTACCTAGCCCCACAGTATGCCGTTCTTGGAGCGGGTGTCACTTTGCCCCCTTCAGAAGACGCTTCAGTAAGACAGGTGGACCAGTGGGGCTGTGGAGGCACAACACAATCTCTGGTCTTGGCAGAGGAGTTGGAATTAGATTTACTGTGCATCGAGTGTTTACTGTCTTGCAGATGAGAAGTACCGTGCAATTACCAAGAACTACTACACACCTGACATGACAGTAAAAATATAGCTTTATGAGATCACAGTCACACTGTGCTATTGTTTTACAAACTTACGGAGGGAACTCAGATTTTCAGCCTAGCTAAGTCTCTCACGAAATCTACGGGACAGGGAGGGAATGTGGAGGAAGAAGAAGCCCTGTCATTATGTGATTTGTGATGCTTGGTTGAAAAGAAGTGGGTACGTGCGTTTTATAACTGTCAGAAATCCTAGTGTTTGTCAGACTTCTTGCCACTTCCGTTTTTCTGCACTCATCCTCACTGATGGCTTTACCCAATGCTGGCTCACATTGCTGGCTAGCCCCTAAGGATCAGTCTGAGATCATGTGCCAGATCTTGCCACTGTATTTACCAGTTGGACTGAAGGAGACACAAGGCCCAATGCCATTCTTGTGAGCTCTGAGAGCGGCACCATGTTGGGCAGAGGCTTCTCCATAGTCTCCTGGGAAGTGACCAAGCCTGTTGAATAGGATCAGGGCTTTTCCACTCAGAGTCTCCTCAGGGAAGGTGGGGCTCTATCTCTTCACATTATAATAACCTATGAACTTGAGAGCCACAATACCTAGTTAGCGGTGCCTAAGGAATTGGCAGCTCTTCCTGAGTTTTGAAGACAGGCATTCTGAAGGACATAAATGTCAAGGAATCTAGTGATAGAATGAATTTCACCAGATTCCAACTCACCCAGACCAAGGAACATCTGGGAACTTCCCTTGACCTCTGGTGAGCACAGCAGTTCTCCAACAGCACTGGCTTCAGCTCTTCCACCTAGGACTTTCTCTATATGTGAACAGACACACAGCCCATCCCCAAAAGTCACAGGCAAGAGCCTGAGAGTTGGGAAAGCGCCTACTGGACAGGTGTAGGGATCCGGGTCTGATTCTCTGCCCTCAAGTAAAAAGCACTGGGGAGGTATAAACAGGCAGGTCTCTGGGACTTGCTGGCCAGCCAGCCTAGTCTAATTCGTGAATCTCGGGTCCAGTTAGGGACCTCATATCAAAAAGGTGGATGTATGGCTCCTGGCATTCAAGGTTTCTGGCTCTCTCATAACCCGACACAGACACAGGTGCACACACATGCACATGGGGAAGGGAGAGAGGGGGGGGAAGAGAGAACAAGTGTGTTAAGTACAAATTCTGTCTTCAGCCAGTTTACACACTGAGATCACAGTCACACTGTAGGATCTGGTGTCCTTTTAAAAGAACTGTAATTTGAGCCCCAAACAGATGAATGTCATTAAAATAGCCGTAAAGTATCAGTGACCTGTTCCCACTGTCACTGGGAGTGAGAACAAGGCCTAAGAAAATAAATAAACATTAGTAAAACTGGGCGGGGCAATGATTGGCATGATCTGTATCTGTTAGGATATGCCAGTGGCCATTGGTACTGTTACCATTAAGGTCCCAGGAGATGAAACCAACCAGAGCCTATAAGCTGCCTCAGAGGTGCAGTAGATATTAGAATATCTGTATGCAGTACAGCTATTGCTATTAGGAAGCGTGTTGACATTTCCTTTCCAGTAGACTTTTTGGTCACGAGAGCCATGTACCATGACAGAACACCTGCAAAGGTCTATTTGTGTCTACAAGGAGCTCATAAAGCATGAAGGACTCCAGGCTAAGCCCTGTGGATAAAATGCTGTCCAATTCCACAGCACACAGGAATGATGGTGGCTTAAGGAAAAGACCGGGTCAGGCAGTGCAGGGCTGCATAATGAGAGTCCTTGTGAGTGATAAAGGGAACCTATTCAAGGAGATGCAATAAATTCAGCAAGACCTCTCCACCCCATGTGCAGGCAAGCCAAGAGATGGAGGAAAGAAACAGGCAGTGTCTGCTGGGTCAGGAAGTGGTAGGCCGAAACCCCAACACCACCGTGCCAGTCAGCTCCACTCTGGAGGGTACAGCAAGCTCTTTGATTGCAAGGACGCAAATGAGGCTCCAGGCAGAGGACCAACTGTACCAATAGAATATACACCAAAGTCACACCTCGGGGATAAACACGGCATCCCGGGTAAGCATAGAAAGGATAGTATGTAAGAATTCTTATTCTTGTTCAGGGTTTGCAAATGCCCTCCAAAAGAGATATAATCTAGCATTGTTAGCTGTTCCTAGACACTTGGAATCCCCTTCACCTCAAAGCCTCACTGAAATTATTGTGTGTGTGTGTTGGGGGGGGGGGTGTCAGCCATCTCCCAAGATGGCCTTTCAAGCATGCTGTGCCCTGGAATTCCTACCACCATCTCTTTTGTCCCATGTGGACTTGGGGTTTGATGTGTGGAACCAGCAAAACGGAGCAGAAAAAGTAGTGTGACATTTGTTATATTATGTGTGAAAAGACATTTAAAAAAGCTACACCTTTGGCTTTTCACTCTCTCATATTTGCTCTCTCATATTCTCTTTCTCTCTCTTCCCCCCTTTTATCCTTCCATTCTTCTATTTCAGGAGGCCCTTTGGGACAGAGCATGAGGTGGTAAACGGAAACCTCCAGGCAATCCCCTGGGGAACTGAGCTGGGCCAGCCAATGTGGATAGATGTAGATTTCAAAGCCATTGTCAAACCTTGAAAATTATAGATGCATGACAAATTCAGGGCAACCTCATGAGAGACCACCAAACTGAGCAACTACTCCCAAGCTCTCGTGAGATGTAATAAGTACCTAAGTTTTAAACTTCCAGGTTTGGGGATAATTTGTTATGTGTAAATAGAGTTAACACATAGAATTACAGGCTTGAAAACTCACACAAAATGCAAACTCTCAAATAACATGATAGGTTTTTACTATGTAGTATGTTTTAACATGCTTTACTTCCTATGATAAAATAATCTTACATAATCAGAAAGCTGTCACTATAACCAGACCTCCTTTTGGGACACAGACACTCACAGAAGCTGCCAGCCTCCCTCCAAACCTAAAACCAAAGGGCTGCCACCAAAATCCTTCTCTGATGTGAATTTCTGTGCGGTCTGCCACAGCACCTTTTTCTAAAGCCCAAGATTTCCCATGCAAACAATTTGTGTGTATTACAAACCATTAATCCTTTATTTTTAACATCAAGGATTGTGTGGAAGTAGTAAACTCAAAGTAGAATTTAATAATGATCTAGGGGAACCCTGTCCGAAACCCTGAGGTTGGCAATGGAGTATTGCTTAGAAGTAGGTGACTATCATAAGATGCAGGTCACTTGGCTCAAGGATGGTGGAACACTCCAGAAAATGTCTCTGTGCCTGGTATGAAGTAGCACCAAGCTCCACTGTGGTGCCCAAATGAGACATAGAAACTCCCCCTGGGCCATCTGTTCTATAATTTTTTGCCTCCAACTTATCACTGAGGACACGTGGTTCCACTTTATCACGTATGGCAGAGTCGTTCCCACAGCAGGGTTCTCTCATCACCGAACTAGTAGTACACTCCCTACCAGCTGCTGCTGGACACTGCTCTAACCACTGAGCCTCAGAGCAGGAAGGGAGTGCCTGAGACAAGGGAGTAGCCAATATGGCTCAGCAAAAGGTAGCAAAGGTCTCTACAGAAGAAAGCAATGGAAGATTCAGTTGAAGTCAGACAAAAACAAACCCTTATTAAGACTCCAGAGCTTCCAGAGCGTGTGTACATAAAAATACATGTTTGTACCTGCTTTTTCTAGAAATGAGAGAACTCAATGACTCTAGCAAGTGTTATATTGCATTTTTAATAACCTGTATGGTATGCATATTTAATTAGGTCAAGGTCAAGAGTACTTTCACAGTAGCTACAGCAGTCTGAAAATGAACAGAGGCCTTCTAATCTCCCCAGTCCACATCTAACTGAAAGCTTCAACAAGGGCCGCTTGGTGCCCATACCTCCTTCCGGGTTATAAGTCTCTATGCTCCGTCAGCATATAGATATGTGCCTAATGCTTTAGCCTGGTGTGCCCCTGAGAGAGACTGCAGGAGTGGATGCAGGCAGGATGCATGTGAGTTATCACTGACTAAACTACAACATGCTTAAGCCAGAACTCAGGGAGTCCTGGGCTTTTCAGAGGAAAAACCACCAAGCGTTTCACCACGGCTGCGACAGAGTCTAGCACATTCTTTGACTCTCTCTAGGGAGGACACCCGGCTGCTTCTCAGAGAGCAGTGGCTCAGGTCTCACATTAAGAAGGGTTGATGGAGTCTGTTACTTCCCCCAAGCACCAGTGGAGAACAGATGCCTCTAAATTTATTAAAAATAAACAGCACATTCCAGGCACCCGGTGTGTGTGTGCATGTGTGTGTGTGTGTGTGTGTGTGTGTGTGTGTGCGTGCGTGCGTGCATGCGTGTATGTGGGAACCAGGGGTTGACATCAGACATCTTCCTCAACTTCTTTCTACCTTGTTTTTGAGACAGGTCTTGTCTGAGCCTAGCACTCACCAACCGGCTAGATGGACTAGGCAGTCACAAGGTCTGCATATTCCCACCCCTGAAGTGCTGTCTTTACAGACACTCGGACCCATGCCTGACTCCTGCTTGCATGGTAGGCACTTTACTGATGGAGCCATCTCCCTCGCTCAGTAAGAAACTTCTGAACAAGTCATATATATGTAAATATATTCACTTCACTTGTAAGTTACAATCAAGTTTTACAATAATATTGTTTTGTGTGTTTACAAAACAGCATCTCTAAAATAATGATGCATAAAATATTTTAAAATATTTTCTCAAAGATGGACTAACTAAACCCAGGAGTGCCGCCTGAGGTCCTTAGTCACTCACAGGGCAGAGTTCCTGCCAAGACTGAGTCTGGAGCCCCAGCAGACTCTGCTTTGCAACCTATAGGGAACCTTGGGTTCAGGGGGATGCTCCTGCTTTGGACTCCACTGTCTTCTTCCAGGAGTCCAAACATCCTAGGCCACACACCAGGCCATCACCAGGTGCTCATGTCTCTTCCCTCCTAGTTGAGAGGACCAGGACTCAGCCTTAAGATGGCCCTCAAGGGTCTGCCCTTTGAGGGTTCCCTGTGCCCAGTCCTTGGGAGCTGGTTCTCAGCATACACAGACCAATGGGAGCAGCTTCCTGCTTACTCCTCAGTCAAGGGCTCCCAAGCTTGATGGTGCCCTCCAGTTCCTCCTCTGTAAGCCCATTTCCTTAAACAATCACCCCATACCATTTTTATGTATAGATGCAGAACAAGAGAAATGTGGAAAAATAACCTGAGGTTGGCTAATCAGAAAATGAAGGTCTAGAGATTAATCACGATGGGGGCACACGCTGCAAAGACGAGAACTGCTTCCAGCCTCCTTGGCTCTTCTCCCTTTCGCTTTGCTCCTCTACCGCTAGATCATGGTAAAGAAAACTTGCTAGGAGGATTCCTCTCTATACAAGCATCTTCCATTCCCACCCCTTACCGCCTTCACTCTGGCTTCAGGGAGCTCCAATGCAGTCAGTTGGCACAGGCAGCAGATGTGGAGTCAATAGGGTGCAGAGACAGAATAAGAGGAGCCTACTCAAGGGACCTGGGTAGAATGGAGAACCTTTCCCAGGAGTATGATGTCTCGGTCAGAGATGCACGCTGAGTCAGCTGTGAACCATTGTGGAGAGCTCTGCCTGGTTGGCCTCCTCCCCAGTGCTGTGGGGAGCCACTCTGGCACTGCAAAACAAGAACCCTTCAAGCAAGGCTTCCTACACCCTCTTGGTTCTCATAATTATGACCACTTAGTGAGCACTTACTTTGGGCCAGACATCAGACTAAGCACTTCACAAACATTATCTCATTTAATCCCATGAGGTAAGTCTTATTATCCCAATTAAAGATAAGAAAATTGGGGCTTAGAGAGGTGAAGTGTCTTGTCCAAGGTGCACAGCCTGGGCCAGCGGCCAAGCCTAGCCCCAGCTGACTCTCAGCCTCAGCTTGTACCCACTAGACTACACTGTCCAATACCCTTAATAATCCAAACTGCTTGCTAGCACACATTTTTCATTGTAGACCCAATGCACCTCATTTTTCCAGTTTCTGAACTTGTGGTGAAGCTTACCATTTACAAGAATCCCCGGCATCGCAAATGAGAGCAGAATTGCTTCTCTAGCTTGAACTGTTTGCTTCCGGGTCAAGTGTGATTCACATTCCCATTTTTGCTACTGGCTATCGAACCCACACTCTCTTGACAGACATTGTATAGCCAAGTATGACAGTGTGAGCCTTTTTCTTGTTGCTGTTCCAGAATTAGATCCAGGACACTATGTCTGCAGCACTCAACTGTTTCTGAGCAGAGGCCAGAAGATTATACATGCATATCAAGTTTAAGACATCTTAATTAAAAGGCACCCTGGCAAGTGGAATTTTTAATCAACTGAGAGACATTCTTCTTCTCAAAAGTGAAAGGAAACATCTCTAGGTCAGTGAGCATAGTGGCTGGCAGCAATAGGAGCGCTCATACGCCAAGCACTGTGTTTTATTCTTTCCTCTTGAGAAGCAAGACATGGCCATGCACCATGGTGTCACCCTAGCATCCTTCCTGCAGCCAAAGCCAGCCTGGCACTGGGGGAGACGCAGAGAAGTGAATGCCTAGAGGGATCCAGTCCTGAGGTCATGCAGCACAGCTTCCAGAGAAATTCATGTTGGTAATTAACAAGGAGGGGACGAATTAAAAGCGAACAGTGCTTCAAAGCTAAGCAATGCTTGAAGCTACACAAGAAGCACAAATGTCATACACAAATTGCAGGTGGGGCTGCTGAGTGCTAAGTATCAGCCACAAGCAAGGTCAGAGCATGAATCACTCTGTGCTGCGCTGCACAGGGTCTGGCAGCTCTCGGCAAAATGGTGTCAGTTTCGTTCAGTGAAAAACAACATAGAAAGAAGCAAATGGGAGCTCTTGCCTTCCAGATAAATTGTGCCACACGTCTTGTCAGCAGAGAGCAGGAAGTGCAGAGTGGGAAACGCTGTTGACCAATGGCCGCAGATCCCCTGGAGCAAAGCAAGCTAGAGAAAACACTGCAATGAAGGTGAAGAGAAACAAGCTGCCTCGGAGACAGAGAAAGGTACCCAGGACCCTGGACCCTGGCTGTGAGTCTCAGCAAAGTCTTTTCCCAGGGCAGCTGGTGAAAGACTGAGCCTCCTGCTTTACCTGGAGTTTCACTGCATTCTTGTGAAACCCTCAATGGTAAGCCACTGGTCTCCATCTTCCAAGGCCAGGAGACAGGTTCAGGTGGTTAGGGGATCTGACATGCTTTCCAAAGTCCGTGTGTTCTTGGCTTGACACTAACTATTGGGAGGCAATACAACCTTCAAGAGGAAGAGCCTAGTAGAAAGGCTCCAGGTTGGTAGAGGGGTCACATTCTGGAAGGAGAGAGTGACACCCTGACCCTTCTCCCTCTTTTGCATCTTAGCCATGAAACTAATGGTTTTATTCCACTGTATGGTCTTGGCATGCTATTTTGCCTCAGCATAGCCCCAAAGCAAAGGGACACGTGAATTGAAATGTGCAAAATCATTGGTCAAAGTCAACCTGTTGAATAAGGTGATGGTCTCAGGCATCAATTACAGTGACATAAGGCTGACTGTCCCCTAACCCACATGGATGGAAGACCTTCTGATTCTAAATATTACAATGACTGTCACATGACCTGCATGGATGGAAGACCTTCTGATTCTAAAATATTACGATGACCTTCTGTAGTCAGCTTTACATTTTAGAGAGCAGAGAGAACTAACTCAGCATATACAAAATTTAAAAAAAAAAACAAAAGAATAATGTGGGGACAGTGTATGTGTGTGTGTTTGCCAGCATTCCAAAGCAGGGCAAGTGGAAAGAGCAAAGAATACAGGATGTCTAGAAATAGGACATAGTCTCCCAAGAGAACAGTCAACCTTCTTATGTTAAACTTGGATAGGGCTCATACTTTGGCTTAAAGGTGAGCATGGAACATTTCCCACCTCCGTCCTGGGGACCCCTAGGCAGGACACTCTGCTTGGTGTAAGCAGTGAGGACCTGAGAAAATGTTGTCTTCTTTTCTAGGAATAGAATCTAGCATCCCATTCCTGATCCCAGACATCAGCCAGCTCGTGGGTCCCTAGTTCCATACCCCAGAGAAAAACAAGAGGAACCATCCCAAGTTGAAGGAGGCCATACGTGCACTCACAGGGTTTTGGAAGAGTTTTGTTGACTGAGTGAAGTGACAGAGGTTAGGGATGAAACTGTTGCTAATTCCTCCCCCTGCCCACTTCCCCATTTACAAGGCAGCCAGCAGCACACAAAGGAGGGACTTCCTTCAGGGAAGGTGGCGATTATAGAAGAGAACTAGAGAAAGTACATATAATGCAAAATCATTTTAGAAACTCTATAAAATGAGTTCAACAAAGTCACCTCTTTTTGTACCACATCTCTGAGAATGGAGACAGAATCAAAATGTAGAAAAATAATGCCAGAAGCCGGGCGGTGGTGGTGCACGCCTTTAATCCCAGCACTCGGGAGGCAGAGGCAGGCGGATCTTTGTGAGTTCAAGGCCAGCCTGGTCTACAAGAGCTAGTTCCAGGACAGGCTCCAAAGCTACAGAGAAACCCTGTCTCAAAAAACAAAAACAAACAAACAAAAAAAATAGAAAAAAAGAAAAAAAAAACAAAAATAATGCCAGGTGGTGCCTTTAATCATGGCATTTGAGAGGCTGAGGCAAGCAGATCTCTGTGAGTTTGAAGCCAGCCTACAGAGTGAGTTCCAGGACAGCCATGACTACACAGAGAAACCCTGTGTCAAAAACCAAAATAAATGAATAAATACTAGAAAGATATAATAGGAAGCCTAGCAACAAATAAATGCATTTTACATTCCACTTTGACAAAATAAAATTCAATATTGTAGACAATATTTATTAATGTCATGGCTCAAGCCCACCCAACCTGAGAGTCTTTCCTGAGAAAGCAATGATTACAATATTAGCTAAAAAGCATTTTATAATATTGTGAGTGCAAACAGAGTTTTCTGAAATAGAAACTATTTGTGTATACCTAAAGAGGTTGCATGCAACATGTATTTAGTATATATTTGTCTTTTGAATCAATACTATTTAGCACTCCCTAAGTGTGTCCTGTCTGCATGCCCCTCAGGACATTGCATGCACTTCCTGCCAGCTTCACCTTGTTGCTATGTGGGATGACCTAGAAGGCAGAAGGAACAACCAAGGAAGAGGCGGAGCATAAGGGGCAACAGCAATGCAGCGGGCAGGCTTACAGCAGAGAACTCTTCTACCATGGCGCGAGTCTAACCTCATGAACAGTAATCCGCTAGCATCTTCATTTTTAACCGAAAAGTCCACATGATCAGAATTGACTTTTAGCACATGGGCAGTATGAGAATAAATTAGAGACTGGCATTAGGGGGTAGGGTTTTAACCAGAGAGTTCTGCCTACCATCCACAAACCATCTGCCCAGGCAAGCACCTTCCGATTCTTGACGCTAAATAAAACTTTCAATGCCAATTTGTGGTTTGCTAAGCTCTTGCATATCTTTTACATCCTTTATCTTCAGGATACAGTTCAGTAGTTGAGAGCAGGGTCCCTGGGGTCAGGCCATGTGAGTCCTGTTTTATTTGGCTTCTCTCAGCCTTTGTCCCCCAAACACTAAAGGGCCTTCCCTGAAGAGGTTTGGTGTTGAAAACTGAGATAGTGCATACAAAGCCCTTGCCATCGTTATTAAAGCAGAGGCAATTTTCCATCATTAGGAGCCAAACTCAGTCAAATGATGAGAGACAGAGACCAGAATGGCAGTGTCATCCGAGACAAGAAATGGGATGACGATTGTGCAAAGCGACAGAGCTGGGCGTAAGCATGAGGGCCGCCAGAACCGCAGTCAAGATCCTGTCTCTAAACTGCATCTCAGAATTCAAATCAAACATTCCGGCTTCTATTCTCACTGGTCCAATGTGGATTTAAACAATAGATTGAATATATTCTTTAAGGATTGTGCTTGTATTGAAGATATATAGATGAACATATTCTTATTCCCCAATCCAGAAAAAGTATTTAAATGACACATTGTACTAGGTATTATGAATAGTCTAGAAATTGTTTAAAATACAAGGGAAGATAATTATTACATGCAAAAGCATTATTTTATAAAAGGGGCATCAATGCCTCCAAATGTTGGCATCATCTGGGACCCTGGAGCTAAGAGCCTACAGATACAGAGGGAGAACTGTAACTCACAGCCTTAGCATCCCCCAATCCCAGCTTATTTAGGGACGGAATGGAAGGGAAGAAGAGGGGAAAGGGAAGTGTAAGGGAGAGGGAAGGGAACATTGTTTTTGGTTAGAGGATCAAAGTGAGTCTTAGGGAGAAAGGGAGGGAAGGAAAACAGGGAATCTGAAAAGTTCCCCTCACATTCCCATTTGAACAGAATGGTACCTGGGAGTTAAAAAGAGCCATGGATATGAAGGTGCCCGGTGTGCAGGTGAGCCGAGGCGTGGGTCCACCACATGCTGCCCTGCACCTGAGGAGTCACCAGAGCCAAGGGGTGGGTCCGCCACATGCTACCCTGCAGCAGTAGACAGCACGGAATGCCTGGGTGAAATCTCAAAGTCTCCATCGTACGCCAGATTGCAAAGTGTCAGTAGCTCCGAATGACATGACTGACTTACCAGTGTTCCAATTTAAGCTGCTGCCACTACACATATCCCCCAGCTTCAGAGCGATCGCAAGCATTCCCAAATAAGCATCCAGACATGTGCAGGAAGAAAGAGGATTCTTTGATGCCTTCTTTTGACAGCATGCCACGCCATTTCCCCCCACGCCCCCGTAAGGGGTCTCGCTGAAAAGTTTGTTCTCAAGTTGGGCATAAAATACTTCCACATGAAAAATAAAATTTGAGTACGGTCCTTTGATTATACACACAAAACTGCATCCATTGCTGAAATTAGAACTGCTTTTGAATAATCTCCAAGGGACAAAATAATGAAACATTCTATCCCACACTAGGGTGACTAACCTTGCAGCAGAAAACCAAGGAAAGCAAGAGACAGGCCTCTGAAGTCAGTTCATGCTCATTAGCCACCCCCGTCCACTTACGAGAAAGATGCTATGCAAAATTGTGTGCGCTTGAGCGTGTGCACACACATGTGTGTTTATGCAGTTGTACATGTGTAGAGACAATCTTGGTCATCATTCCTCGGGTTTTTTTTTTTTTGAGACAGGGTCTCTCGTTGGCTTAGAATCTACCAAAAGTCAGTGAGACCTAGAGATCCACCCATCCCTGGCTCCTCAGTGCTGGGACCACAAGTGCATGCTACCACTCACAGCTTTTAAAAATGAAGGTTTGGAGGATCAAACTTAGATCCCCATGCTTGCAAAGCAAGAGTTATTCTCCCAGTCCAGCATGTGGGAATCTTAGAGAGCACATACGTGGGGCAGTACCCTGGGTCACTATGAAGTATCTCTCTCACATCCAGTTCATGTGACAGTAACAAGTTGCACCCAACTGACTATTAGAGATGCACGAAATATTGTGTAAAGGACCATGCTGAACTAAAGTATCAGAGGAGTCTCCACGGGTCCTACGAAAGTGCACACTTTATTAGATAGAGATGGGGACACATGCTCTAAATGGTCATAGACCTAAGCTGTGCTGTACATCTGATAGCCCCCATTCTCATCCAATTCCTAATAAAAAAAAAAAAGCAGGGAAACCTAAAAATGCACCATTTTATTGACCATATTGGTTTCTTTTTCTTTTTTTTTTCCTGGCATGGCTGTGTCGTAGCTATCAAACCTTTTTTATATGCCCTCGGGGAAAGCTGAAAATACAATGGACTCGTTGCAGTTCCTTCCACTTTATTATTTTTTAATATTAGCTCCTTCTCTGGAGAACGAGAAGGTGAGACTTCTTTCCCTCTAGAACCAGCTTAATGGGTCTCAAGACTGATATAAGTGCAATTATCCCGTGGAGTCGTGAATCCGAGAAGGGCTCAGCTTCTAGTGAACATCATTTAATCTCCATTAAAAGCTTTACAATGAGATCAAGTTTTAGAAGTTTCCTTAGCCAGAGGGGGACTAACCAGGGTGTTACTGAAGTCCCCCAGTTGTTTATTTCCTAGGCTCTGGCTCAGTGATGTGACTAACGTGAGCAACACCATACTGGAGTGTAGCTTTGTCAGACAGCCCGAGCCCGCTTCAGGAACCAGATGGAAGGCGCCGTAAAAGGGCACAAGACTGCACCCACCATGACAGACACCTAGCACCTGTGCCCTGAGAAGACTTAGTTCATTTAGAAACAATGCAAGACACAACAGACCACAACCCCAGGCCTGTGTTGCACGCCACTTATGGACTTCTGTATCTTCGCACTAGTCGTTCAACAAAGCAGGGATACACCTTCAGAACGGAAATTGTGTACTTTGTCCACCTCACTGGCTAGGCCGAGGTCTCTCTCCAGAGCCCCCAGGCTTAGTTATAAAGCTGATGAAGAGTTTGTCACTGCTCCTTAAACAACTGCGCAGGTGCTTTGCACAGTTACAGTGTTACCCGGGCTTTTATCTTCACTGTGACTGACACCGAGAACTACAGACATTCCAATGAATTCCAGCTTGAGAAAAAGGTCAAAGGTGATCATCAGAGGGGCTGGGGGTCCTTCTTTACATAGAAAACTCGTACAAACAATGAGCTGCTCCCAGATCAACTCTGTCTCCTCTCCCAGGAGGCCAGGCCTGACAATTCCCTTATATACACCCTGCCTGTGCCTCGCTTACCCTCTGGACTAGTTGTTCCCTGTGCAGACATCCACATTCACTCTACCTGGCTCTTCTCCTGCCTACCGAGGAACACTGTCAGTGCCCATTGAAACAGTTCTGCTGTTGGCCCCTTACAGAACTACCTACAAGGTCAAGTTTAGGGAGGTGACAGGGCATTTAGTATAAGTTTTTGTCATTCTAATTAATTTATCATATTCACAAGAACAGGGAAGCCAAATGAGGCATAAAAAGGACCTTGGCAATGTCCAATTAATACATGCTTATTTCTAAATAAAAGTCTTTTGGAAGAATAAGCTGAGCATGGTGGTACATACTTTCAATCCCAGCACTGGGGAGGCAGAGGCAGGTGATCTCTGAGATAGAGGTCAGCCTGGTCTACAGAGTGAGTTCCAGGACAGCCAGGGCTACATAGAGAAATCCTGTTTTGAAAAACAAAAACAAAAGAAGAAAAGGAGGAGAGAAAAATCAGCCCAATTCTGTAAGCTGAGCATTGCCAGCTCGCACCTTGTACTATACCTTACCCAGTCTCATCCCCCTCACAAAATCCACTAGGTCTAGACCCCATGGTCAGGATGGCATGCTTCTCACAGTCTTTGTCTGGAAGAACCTGATGGACCACACATGTGAAAGACAAATTGAGTCTTTGTGTCCATACAGACCTAGCTCAGGACAGTACTTGTCCCTTGGAAGAGAAGCAATGCTGGTGAAGGGAGCGGAGTCTTTGGGAACTGTATCAGGAGCAGTTGTTATTGAGGTTTTATTTCTTAAGCCGAGGGCTGAGTCTATGGGGTTGCTATTCTTAAGAAAAATATGAATAATGACAGTTTAACAATACACATTTAGAAAGGGAGCAACAGAACTGTCCAATGTGGCTGAGAGTGAGCATGGGGTTGTTGAAGTAAAGAGTGTGTGAGAGAGGGAAATGGAGACAATGAATGTAAGGAATGCTTTAAAATAGATTAACTCCAAGGAGAGGAGAGTGTGTGTGAGGTGGGGGGTGGGCAACGGAGAGACAGAAAACTATGTAACAGGCAGACGCCCACTGCCCTGGTATGGGGGGGGATTCTACGGGACACGGTTCTGGCTGGACATCAACTTCCCCCACAGCTCTCCAAGTCCTACTCAAAACTGGTGCCAGGTGCACAGGAGGTAAATCCAGAAGACAATCTGTCACCTTCTGTTTCTTTACTTTTAGACTTAGGCTCATAGGCAGGTAACAAGACTTCGTAGGCAAATCACTTGCTGTGTAACTGTTAAGGCCCTGAGTTCAGATCCCAGAATCTATATAAAGCAGGATGCAGTGGTGGGTGTCTGTGATCCCAATACTCCTAAGGTAAGAAGGAAGGGAAGGGAAGTGGGCAATCTCCAGAAGCTAGCTAGCCAGCTAGGCTGGTATGTGGTAGAGAACATGAACAGTGGTAGAGAACAGTGATAGAGAACATGAAACCATACCTCAAATAAGGCAATAGGCAAAAGACCATTCTCAGTTTTCCTTTTACCTCTATGTACACATCCACATTCATACAGAAAAATGCACATGTACCCACACACAGTACACATACACACATAAAAATGCACATGTACACACACACACTGCACACATATACACAGAAAAATGCACATGTACACACACATCACACGTACGCACAGAGATAGACTGTAAAAGGTTTGAGCTCTTAGCATCTTATCAATCATTTTTGTGACCCTTTTATCATTTACTAGTAAGTATCAAGAATAAGAATGGATAAATTAGATCATAGGGGAAATGATGAAGACCCACTAACCCTTTCATTCATTATTGCAGATAAGCAGCAGAGTTTGTACTTAGAATTTGCTCTCTGAATTTATAAATTATAAATGAGGATAAATAAACACTGCTAAAACCGAGGTGCTAAATTCTTGCTTCCAAAAAGCAAAGCAGAGAAAAAAAAATCAATTACCCAGAAGGTTGGCAAGACTTCACATCTCACTTCAAAGATATTCTAATGAGAAAAGGATTGGTGACAAGAAAGGGAGGCACATGCAGTGAGCAATGAGGCAGTTCTCTTCAGCACTGCACTGCAGCCTGGAAGGTGTGAGATACTGCTTCTAGAACAACGCTGCTGAGCCTCAGCCATGTTTTCCGCCATTCCCCAGCACAACTCACATCACACAGCAGACTCCAGCTATCTTTTAAGCCCCAAACTTCAGTCTGAATGCCTAAGAACCCAAATCATTGGTAATGATAAAGCTGTCATGTCCTGTTGCAGAAAGCTGCAATGATAAATAAAAAGAATAAAGGCTTCAGGGAGTTTGAAGCTCCTTGCGACCATCCACTAGCTCACCATGACATTCCTGTACAGAAGGCAAGTAGCTAGCTTCCTTATTTTAGAGCTGGAAAGACTTAAACCCCAAAGCTCACGCCTTCTAGATTATTGTAAAACAATTAGCTAATTAACCCATCTGCTGGAATTTTCACTCCTTCTGCACTTAATTTAGAAAGCAAATGTGGGCCAAGAGGAAAGGACATGCGTTTTCCTATGCTAATCAGATGTCTCTTGGATGGGTAAAGAAACTCCAGGGCGGGAGGTGGAAAGCTCAGCTCAGCAATAGCTGGGGCAGCTTTGGGTGGATGTACTTACATCCTGTCATTTGGAAAGAGAATGTCAAACCTACAATCCAATCCAATCTTATGTCATGTTCCTGCCACTCATCACTTACCAAGTAAATGACATCACTCAGTACCACCCTTTTCTGCTCTCGGGCTCTTAATACAAATGAAATGAAGGTAGGATCTTGTGCACATCAAGAATGCATCCCCTCTGCACTTCTGGTCAAGGTGAAATTGAATGTCAACTATTGCTTCTTTTAAAAAGAAAGAACTTGATTTTCCTCATTCGAATTCAGCTTAGCCCTCATGCCCAGTGGGCATGGAGCAGCCCACTGATCCTATCCTGTTCTGTGTACTCATTGTAATGCCCTGCTGCCTTCCCTTCCATCAGCCCCTCACGCTGTTGTGCCAATCAGAGTCCTGTTATTAATTCTATGACTTTTCAGCAGACAGTAGACCAAGGTTTCTTCTGCCTGCTCTTCCCTTCCTTCTGTATGCAGAGTTTCCTGGACATAAGCAGAAGACAGTATCCCTCTGCATCCTCCAGCTTCCTAGATTCTGCCAGAGTTTTTCTTTTCCATTTTTGGGAAGATGGTCCTGACATTCACACTGTATTAGAACTGTTGTGTGCTGGGAATCCTATGCTAGGTTGTTATCTAAGGATTATGGGAAGGCACAGTCTTTTGTGTTATTACTTTCCTGTTTATTCCCAATTTTTATAAATATACAATATTTACAGTCAGATTACTGTTGCAATGTAGAGTTTAAAACACCTTTTGAACCAGCCATGGCTGAATTATGCTGTCTGAATCCAGCCTCCTTGAAAAGTAGTGAACAACTATTGAAGATTGCTGAGAATGAGAACATATAAGGCTGGCACATGTGATTTTTCCTTATTGCAAAAGTCTGTTACCTGCCTTGCCTCCTCTTTTTTAGCTCCTTAAACATTTCTCTGCTTTCTGTTCCAAGAATTGCAAAAGAGCTCCCAGACTGGCCTTTCCACTCCAGATGTTTCTCCACATCTGCCTTAGTTTTACTAAGATATAACTTCAACGATAATTATTCACAAAATAAGTCACATGCTGACCCTCCACATCTTTCTAACTTGGCCTTCTCTTCACCTTCCAGTCCTATTTCTTACCATATCCCAGCCATCAGCAGGAACCAAAGGCTCCATCTTAGACCGCAGGAAAGATGGCCTAGGTAGGGAGTAAGGTGTCAGCTAGCACGTCTATCATCAGAACTATCTGAGCCACAAGAGAGTGTTCATGTAGATGCTCTTCTTCTCTAACCTCTATCTGATCTGAAAATGAGCTCTTTGGCAATCATACTTGGTACTTTAATAGCAATTCCCATGACCATGTTGTAAATTTTGCCCCAAATGTTCTTTCTTTACTTTTAACATCCCCCTTCAAATCCTTACCTTCACAGACTTACCTTCAATACCAATTTATTTATGAAAATCTACTCTGTTACTCTATTTCTATCCTGTTTGTCATCAAATGCTTTGATATTATCTTCTTCGTGAATCATATCATACACCTTTATATTTGTGTTGCCATTGCTCTTGCTGTTTGTGCTTTTGGGGAATGAAGGCAGAAACACCACAGGCTAGGTGAGCACTTTCCTGAACTGGTGTAGGAGGTCCTTCTTTCTATGTGTTGCTTTCATTGGTTGAATAAAGAAACAGCCTTGGCCTTTTGATAGGGCAGAACTTAGATAGGCAGGGAGGACAGAACTGAATTCTGGGAGGAAGAAGGCAGAGACAGTGAGATACCATGAAGCTCCTGCCTGAGACTGGTTAGAATTTTTCCTGGTAAGCCACGACCTCGTGATGTTACACAGATTGGTAGAAATGGGTTAGATCAAAATGTGAGAGTTGGCCAAGAAGAGGCTAGATATAATGGGCCAAGCAGTAATTTAATTAATACAATTTCTGTGTGATTATTTTGGGTGTAAGCTAGCAGGGTGGCCAGGACCAAAAGCAGGCTCTCTCTCCTTCAACAATTGGCCCCATGTCCCGCCGCTCCTCATACAACACTGAACTGCACTCCAATCTGAACGCACGCTTTCCTGCACTTTCTGTCCTTCTAATGTGCTGGACAGTCTTGCAGAACAGTGAGTGGATCTTCTTCATTTGCTGCATGCTCAGCATACGCATGCTCAGCCTCAACTTGTCGTGTCCACAATGCACTCCTTGGCATTCTCCCTGCTCTGAGACTCTGGAAGAAATTCTTAAAGATACTTTTCTGTACAAAGACACAATCTAATTGGGGAAACAAACTAGATATACCATTAAGTATAAAGCTTAGGTAAAACTTCTTCAAAAGGCCAAAATGATAAGACGTGCAAAACTATGGAGGCATGAAAAAAATCTTAAGTATTCTACCAAAATGTAACTGTCCCAAGCTTTCTAAGTCCTCTCTTGTCGCCACTGATACAAACTTGATTGTTCTAGGTGCTCAGGTGTTAACATTGGGTCTTCTTTTCAAAAGTCTAACCTTAAAAATAAAAGGAACAGTGAAAGGGCTGGAGAGTTATCACAGAGGTGGAAAGCATGTTTGGCCCTTGTGGAGAGCTATTGCAGAGGTTGAAAGCATGTTTAGCTCTTGTGGAGAGCTATCACAGAGGTTGAAAGTATGTTTGGCTCTTGTGGAGAGCTATCACAGAGGTTGAAAGTGTGTTTGGCTCTTGTGAAGGACCAGAGTTTAGTTATCAGCAGTATGGACTCACCATGCCCAATGGCTCAGAATCATCTGTCTGTCCAGATGCATGGGAAGTGGATGCCTCTGGATCTGCACACATCTGTGCTCATGTGCACATGCCCCCCACACTCAGACACAATTAAAGATAAGAATATATGTTTTAAAAACTAACATAGAGAATGCATCTTATCCAGTGGTTTATGAAAAAGTAAAGACTGAGAAAATACTGTCTATAAGGAAGTAGATAGTTGAATATGTCAAGCTCCCTAGGAGTGTGATGAAGAAGAGAATCTCTGGGGAACTGAGCACTTGCATTCCCATGGCTGTGGCTGGTGATGTGAAAGCAAGAACAACACACTCGATGACCCCTCTGAGGCCAGTAAGCCAAGGTCTGAGGAAAATTAAATGAAATCCACCAGAAACTATTTCTTGGAAGGTCTAAAAGTAGGAGAAATAGAAAATTGAATCTGAAATGAAAAAGCCCCAAGTGATCTAAACTTCCCTGACAACGTCAAAAATGCTCAAGGAATGCCAATTAAAAGCCTAAAAATGCCCCAGAGACTCAAATACTAACCACAAGAAGTCTCTTAGAAGGTCTGCTGCACTGGACACCATGTTCTTATGTGAAGACCCAACAGGGAGGGTTTGTCATCAGAGCAGTTCTGGTACAAACACACAGAACACAGCAAAAGCTCAAACCATCGACAGTACAGGAAGGAATGGGCAAAAAGATATGGTTCTCATACATTTTAACATACATTTAACATAGTTCCAAATTATAGCCCCTAAGACTCTTTCTGTCTTGTGGATTACACCAAAAAATAACTTAAAAAGTCATTGTTTCAGAGCTCCTGAGTAAATTAGGAGCATGGGGACCTTGGGAGAAGGTTGAAAGGGAGGGGAGAGCAGGGAGGGGAGCAAATAAAAATGTAGAACTCAATAAATATCAATAAAAAAGTCACTGTCTCTTCTTTTTAATTTTATGGACTAACTAGTGAAGTTTCCCGCTCTCTAAAGGCTTTCTAGAGAAGAGGAGAGGAAAGAGGAGAAAGAAGAAGAGGGGAGGAGGAAGACAAGGAATGTTCTCTCAGAACCTTAGAGAAGAATTCAATCATTAACCAAGTCACCAGTTAAACTGCTTTGGAACCAGTGGTCTAAGATAACTTAACCTGCAGCCTTTGCCCAGTGACATCAATGAGCCATGGAATAAGAGTTGATGCATACAAGGCTTGACCTCCTTGAATGGATGGTTAATCAACTGAAGTCTCCTGATTAAAAACAATGCTTAGAAAAAAATGCATATTATATACTCATTCTTCAAACTACTCACTCAATTAAATGACCATTAATATGAGCAGTACAATCTTACACCTTTGAAATATCTTAAACAATAGTTGATTCATTAAGAATTGAAAAGCAGTACTTTGGTTATAATGGCCAAAAACAATGTTTCATTCCTCTTTTGGAGAAGGGAATGGAGCAAACAAACTAAACATGCATGGGGTTTTAGACCAGTGAGCTCTTACATCCAGGCTTTCGATACTGCTTATCTTGCTAATGAACTGCAGATGAGAGGCCACGTGGACTCATGGAAAAAAGAGCAAAACTCATAAGACCCACTTGTGTTTAAAAGCCTTAGATAACAATAATACAGGAAATTTCCTTGTGATATTAGGAATAAAGCAAAGATATACATTCTTCCAACTCCTATTAGCTTTTGTAGAAGTTTTGGTTGGTTAAAAAAAATAGAAAAGAAAGGAAATAAAAAAGATACAAGATAGAAGTGAAGAAATGAAAATATCAGTATTATTTGCAGCTGGCCTGATTATCTAGGTAGATCATCCAAACTGGTCCTCAAAACCTCTGAGAACAAGCACAAA